>CM028754.1:28049938-28349938 GCA_016801395.1 Leptodermis oblonga
TTACAACTCCAAGGATTCACAAAAATAGCAATCGTGTTCTAACAATGTGCATAAAGTACAAAGCCAAACCATTACCATTTTCTGCACAAAACTATCCAAAAAATCAAGAACGGTAAGCGCATGGGACAAACTAAGATTCATTACCTCATTACACAACCACAATCAATCACATTGTACCATAACTTACTCTAAATTCAAACCAAACATAGCAACTTTCTGTACAAAATACACACAACACAAGAACATAGATTTATCCATTGACATCACCATTCAAATCCAATAGGCCCACAGAAGTATCAATGAATCTCTGCCAATATTCACAACTTATAGAACCAAACCATAACCATTTCCACCATGTAAATGGCCTAAAAATTCATGCTATTAGTAACGAGTCAAAACTTCGATCAATCCAACATTGAACAAAAAAGTTAGCATTTAAGCATACGATTCTAAAACTGTTAAAAAGCCGTTTAGCTCACACGATCATTGGCATTTACATTCCTAGGGAATCATTAGTTGGCAACTTCAAAAAATGCCTCTGGAATTTAGCAGATGAAGCAAAACTTACGATTTCAATTGGGCAAATTTTTTTATACACAGAACATGTAAATTATACCTTACATTCTAGCTAACAAATTCCAACATTGCAATTCTCAGTTTCAAATTCAGCATTACCAATAAGCTTACAACAAAAATAAAGAAGCCCTAACCTCTGATTTTATAGAAAGCAACTTCTTTTGAGGGCTCAATAATCTACAATAACATGAAATCAACCTTGAGGTTTTTAGCATTCAGAGGAAGCACATAAGAACCGTGTGTTATAACTATTTAATCAACATAATTAGAATATGACCTTCTTTATGATGAACAATCCAAGTGCAGCATTACGGTCGCTTCTTGTCAATCAACCGCACTGTTAAGACATATATACTTGGAGGTACTTTGCATTTTTTCTACATAGCAGGACGCGGCCTTGTACGCTGTCGAGAATTGACGTCGGCTGGTTCGGTGCCCGTCGGTCTCGCTACCAAGAGATGGTGTCGCTCTATTTTTTTTTGGCTATCTTCACCGCAATGGCTGCTGTAAAATGTGGTCAAAGTGAAAGTAAAAGATAAAAGATGGGGTTATGTCTATTAAGCTTCAATTTCTGCTTCACTGAAATCGAAGTTCTCACCTACGCTTTCTTCACAAAATTTTCACCGCATTTTTTTGCCATAAACTTCGCTTTCTAAATAGTTTTTTGCCTCACGCGATTTGCAAAGAAAGCGAAGTTGTGCAACTTTCTGCTTCAACTGCTTTCCAAAGAAAGCAAAGTTCAGAACTTCGCTTTCTTTGCAACTTTCTGCTTCAAAGGCTTTCCAAAGAAAGCGAAGTTCAGAACTTCGCTTTCCGTCAAAATACGCCTTTCCAAAGAAAGCAAAGTTCTGAACTTCGCTTTCAGTCAAAATACACCTTTCCAAAGAAAGCGAGGTTCTGAACTTCCCTTTCAGGCAAAATATTGTCTTTCCGAAGAAAGCGAAGTTTTGAACTTCGCTTTCTGGCAAAATATGCCTTTCCAAAGAAAGCGATGTTCTGAACTTCGCTTTCAGTCAAAATACGCCTTTCCAAAGAAAGCGAAGCTCTGAACTTCGCTTTCAATCAAAATATGCCTTTCCAAAAAAAGTGAAGTTTTGAACTTCGCTTTCAGTCAAAATACGCATTCCCAAAGAAAGCGAAGTTCTCAACTTCGCTTTCAGGCAAAATATGCCTTTCCAAAGAAAGCGAAGTTCTGAACTTCGATTTCTGCCTTTCCAAAGAAAGCGAAGTTATGAACTTCGCTTTCTCTAATTAGGGAATTTGACAAAATGTATCCCTATTTTTGGAATTTATTATTAAAAAACATTTTTAATGGAAAAAATCCTTATTAAAAAGAATAAAATTTACTTAATCACATAGCGATGATGTATATGGCAGAGGATGAATTTGTCAGTTACAATTTGACTATGAAATTTATAATATGATCAATTCCTTCCAAATTTCAAATATGTATTCATGTGTATTATAAAATATCACTAATTATAGCATTTATTAGTAAGATTTTATGAATCTACAATCCGATTCTAGGAATCCATAACGTATACCCAAACCCATCCTACAAATTAACTACATATGTGGTTTCTGAGTCAAACTAACTCTTGTAACTGAGGAGAAGTTAACTACATTAATCAGATTTTTCATTGAGTTAATCTATCCATCGATCGAGCAAGAATGGCGAGTTCTGTGAGGAGAATGAAGCTGGGTTCTCAAGGCTTTGAAGTTTCAGCTCAGGGCCTTGGCTGCATGAGCATGTCATGGGGCTTTGGTCCTACAAAACCAGAGGAAGAAATGATCAAACTCATCCACCATTCCATTAACAACGGCGTCACTTTTCTCGATACTTCTGATGTCTACGGCCCTCATACCAATGAAATCCTCATTGGAAAGGTAACTAATTTATAGATTTCTTCTGGCTTTTGATTTCTGATTTGTGGGTTTTGTTTACTTTATCGATCTGGGTAAAAAAACCTTTTACAGGCATTGAAGGAGGTGCCAAGGGAAAAGGTTCAAATTTCTACTAAATTTGGTACCAGGATTAATGAGGAGTGGAAAATGGAAATTTCTGGTAATCCAGATTATGCTAGAGAATGTTGTGAGGGTAGTTTGAACCGTTTAGGCATTGATTACATCGATCTCTACTACCTTCATCGGATTGATACTAAGATTCCTATCGAAATCACGGTTAATTTCTATCCTTTATTAGCGTTTATTGTTGATTTCATTTTGATTTTCATCGAAATTAACTTGCTGTATTTAAAGATTGGGGCTCTAAAGAAGCTGTTTGACGAGGGAAAAATAAAGTACATTGGTTTATCAGAGGCCTCAGCAGATACGATTAGAAGGGCTCATGCTGTTCATCCCATAACAGCGGTTCAGCTTGAATGGTCCCTTTGGACTAGAGATGTTGAGGAAGAAATTGTTCCAACTTGCCAGTGAGTAATTAATGTATCCAACAAATTAAGTATACATTTATATATATTGGACGGCTGAGAGAAAACTTAATTAATTTCTGTTACACATTTGTTTGCATTAATTATGATTAATTGATGAGATTTGTGTTGAATGAATTGTGTAGAGAACTTGGCATTGGAATAGTTGTATATAGTCCTCTGGGTAAAGGGTTCTTTGCTTCTGGCAGCAAGATTATGGACAACTTGTCAGCTGATGACGTTCGCAAGGTAAATAATTGATAATTAATGTTTCAATATATATGTGGGAGCTTTATAATTCAGTCTTGTAAATGTATTAATACTAGCCTAGCTCAACGTCCATCAGCATGTTTCTATCATTTCAAAAAATATATATAAATATATACACACGTTGAATTAATTGACTAGTTTCTACCATTTGTCGGGCCTAGTTCGAACCGGCTGGTCAACCGGACTTTAAATTAGTGACATAACGATCCGGTTTTATTTCAAAATTGGATTTGGTAAAACTCGACCAAAATTAAATTAGACCAGGGTTTAACAATTAATTTTAAAGGTACATTTGTAACAGAATGTAATAAAATTTAAAATTACTAATGAAGTTGTAATATATTTATTTATGGTGTTGTCCAGCCCAAACTTGTCATCGGACCTTTCACTCTTTCTTTTAATTGATTACCTCTCCGATCTAATTCTTGCAAACCTGCTTTTCATTATATATATATATATATATAGGATGATTTATTATTTTTGCTACATATATATTTTGTAGACTGTGCCAAGGTTCCAAGGAGAGAATATGGAGCAGAACAACAAGCTGTATGAGAGGGTCGCAGATTTGGCTGCAAAAAAGGGCTGCACTACTTCCCAATTAGCCTTAGCTTGGGTTCATCATCAAGGGGATGATGTGTGTCCCATTCCGGGCACCACAAAGATTAAAAATTTGAAAAGCAACATTAAGGCGTTATCTGTGAAGCTAACAAAGGAGGACATGGCCGAGCTTGAATCCGTTGCCACCGCCTTTAAGGGCGACCGGTATTCCCCTGAATACATGGAGAGTACTTTCAAGGCTGGAACTACACCACCTCTTTCTTCCAGGAAAGCTTCTAATTAGATACAAACACTACTACAAAAATGGCTTTTAATGGCGGTTTCTAAGCACATTTAATGACGGTTTTCTTCTATTCTGAACCGACATCTATCCGGCCGCCGTAGAAAGTTTAAAAGTTACATTTCACAATTTCAACTCATGAGAACATGCATTTCACTCATATTATTGGCACCCACCTCTAATAACAATATTGGAGGCGAGTTTTGAAAGGAGTATTGGAGGCGGGTTTCGAAACACCCGCCTCCAATACGCAGAGTATTGGAGGCGGGTGCCAACAATATGGCGGCGCCCGTATTGGAGGAGAGGGCAGCGCAAAACCCGCCTCCAATAGCGTGTTTTATAGTAGTGGTTGTAGGTGTCTGTGTTGGTTTCCAAGGACATAAAGGCTCAACTACAAAGCATAACGGGTTGGGAAAGTTGACAAGTTTAGAAGGACATACTTCCCCTGCCATCAAAAGAGTGTCTCTAGAGGTTCAAAAAAATTTCCCTTAAAGACTATCATCTCACAATTTTCAATACAAAAAATTTAAAAAAAAAAGTTCCATTTGTACCTTCATCTAAATTTTCTCAATACTGATAATTAATGACAATAAACATAAACGCATTTGCCTATTTTCTCTCCCTCTCTCCTCTTTTTTCCCTTCGTAACTATACTTCCCCCTCTCCCCTCCTATTCTTATCTTTCCTATCTTCCTCCCCTCTCCTTCTCCTCTTTCATCTACTATCTAAATTACCACCGCCCCACTGCCTTCTTTCTCCTCCTCTTTTCGCCGCTGTCTCTTCCCATCATCTCTCAATTATTCAAACCAAATAAAATTTATTTACTTACCCGCACATGTCAATGAAGGAAATTAAAAAGGTGATGATCAGAGCTTGCAAAGTCTACCATTCTTTTACTTTTACAAGAAATAGTATATGGGTTTTATAATATATGTTTTTCATGGTTTACAATTAATCACATTTATTTGAGTAGTGATATCTCTAAGAAAATGGGTGGATCTATTATGTTTTATCAATGCTATTTGTATTGTTTAAAGTGAGGTGAATGGTGATTTTTGGGCGTTCAGCCATTTTCTTTCAATTTTCATTCTTTGAAGCTCCAATTCCTCTGCTGCAATCTCCAATTCCTCTGCTGCTTAGCTAATCATATCTATCAATACTAATCAAAATTACTAAGCCATTCAAGAAGGGAGTCTTTCGACCGTAGGTCTGAAGTGGAGGGAGACAGAGGGTCGAATCGGCGGCGGCTTCGAATGAGGGAGCCTTTTCATCGTCTGTCTCAAGCAGAGGGAGACGGATTTCATCGAGTTCTTCTTCATCCTCACCTCAATCTGGCTGAACCAGTTCTATCTATTCAGGTTCTTGTTCATCGTCTTGGTCATTCTCATGGTCACCTGTGCTGAAATTGCCATTGTTCTCTGCGACTTCCAGCTCTGCAGTGAAGACTATTCTCGTACCTGACATCAGGCTCATCGTCGGACATAAAATCTTCAGTCTTTTTCATTTTTTTTTTAATTTTTGGATCCGATTGGATCAATGCCGATCCGATCTGGAGCTGACACCGATCTATCTGAAATTTCAGTTTGGATCTCATCAGTGCGCTCCGACCCGATCCGCGAGTCAAATGAACAGCCTTAACTCTCACAACTTTTGTAAGTTTTGTAAATATGAAGGGTATCACAACTTTTGTAACTGTCACAAAAAATTATTATGAATTGTTGATGAATCTATCATTACTCTTTATAAAAATGATCGATGTGGCTCCACCACTACTTGGGGGCAAGTATGATTTGCATGGATGAGTTTTGTATGATATATGCAATAAACATGGTGTAAGCGAAGACGAATTCATCATAATCGAAGTTATTATTAGCAAAACATTGTTCACTAGGTTCAACCTTGGTTCTCAAACGTCAAAAGTTCAATGGCAAAATTATACAAATATGTCTAAACACTACTAGAAATATGGGTCTTTTACGTCCAATCCTTTACGACGACACGTGAAACGCGTTATAAATAATAATGGATGACAGCGTGATTACTAATTTGGACGTAAAATTCCCTTTTTAATTACTGTGAACCTCTAATTACGTCGTAAAGGCTCTAATTTGGATGTTAAAAAAAAAAAAAAAAAGGCCTAACAGTATGTTAAAATGATTACTTTTTAATTAATCCTATCCACTCCCTACGATTAACCCAAATGAGTAGACGACCTAATCCCTCTTTTACTTCCTCATCTCGCCCTTCCCCAAAATTCCCTCCAATCGCTATCCGGTCGCCTCCGCTCGCCCTCCGGTCGACTGCGCATACTGTCATCGTCGTGAAAGAAGCCTCAAATCTCTCCCTTCTGTGTGTGTGGGAAAGGAAATTGGAGCCTCTTGTGATAGATCGGTTTTTCACAATGAAGCCTAGAGGCATCGACGATTTGGGGTTAAGAGTTGACGTCGAAGTGTAGACTCGGCATTCCTTCAAATTCTTCCGTTTGATTTGATTAATGACGGTGGTGTCACGGCCGCCTCTATACCGCCGCCGATTGAGTAATTCGCTTTCTCTGATGTTACTTCTTAAAATAAGTTGAATAAACGAACTTCTACTTGTTCCAATTTTAACTTGATTGAAATGACAGAGTCTACTTCGGAGAAGAAATTGACCACTTGGAGGCAGATGACGCTGATTTTGAGGTAAGCAATTGAAACGGTGTGAGAAATTGGGGGAGTAACCGTGTATTCGACTAATTCAGATCTCTTACTTCATCCTGTTGCCCTCCTTCCGTCGAATCCAAAGTTGTAGTTTCTTCCTTGTCCACGCTTTTATATTTTCGAATCAACTCCATCTTTTGTTTTTTATTATTTTTCGTTTGCAATTTTTTCCCCTGTATTTTTACTTGTCTGGTTGTTTCAAGTGTGAAAGAAAGAGAAAGCTCAATTTGCTTTTAAATTATGGGAGCGAAGGCTTTAATTGGTGGGATCAAAATGGTAAATGTTATTCATTGGTGTTTACATTGCAGTTGTGGATAGTTTTCGGTGAATCAATCGGTATTTGAGATCATGAACTTCTGGACTAGGAATTTAGATTTGGATGTGTTTAGGGAGCTTTTTGCTTCTAGTTCTTTTACCTGATTTTGGCATTCACAGCACATGAATTTGGCTTCGCAACTTCCTCCGGCACCACAGTAAGGTTATGTGAATGCCTTTCGGTCAATGCTTCATCATTTCAATCTATTTACTCTGATCACTGGCCCTAGTTATTCCTATATGGAAATAAACAATGTTTCTTAAACTGTGTTACTAAAATACAGACAAACACATATAGGTTTTGAAATGTTTGGTTGAAGAAAATTTGAAGTGTTCCAAGTAATATACAGATTATTACCTCCTGTTAATGAGCTTTTCAAATGTCTCTAACTTCTTTTTCTCATTGCCCCTTAATTTTATTTCTGGGTCTTTCTTTCTTCAAGGATGGTGCAAAGGCTAGAAGCCTGAAACTACAATTCTGTTGCATCAGTTGTCTGAATTTTCAGGTTTGGTTCATATAAAGAATCAAGTGGGATAGTTACTGCTATATGGATACTTCTATTAATATGTTTTGGCAAGTAATTCTTTTGTGTTATAAGTTTGTTGGTTGGTGTGAATGAGTTGATTTAAGGAAGAAATACTCACCAGCTTGGCTTAAATTAATTTTAAAGCTACAACCCAGAAGTATCCAATTGTATAGCAAGACAAACCATATTTTTGGAATAAGTCAAACTGAATTCTTAATATATTTCTATTTTGTTTAAACTTTTTTCTATTATGTCCAATTTTATTATTATATTACTTACTAATTCAATCTAAGCCATTGCAAGACTTTGAGGTTCAATATGTAGACTTCCTTTGTTCTCTAGTGCATTCTCTAATGAGGTTAAGTTGCTTTTTTTTTAATTTTTATTTTTTAATAAACTTTTTCTGTTTTAAGTGAAGTTTCTTGGGAAGTTGTTTGTTGCCCTATATTAAACTGCTTGAATGAAGGTTTTAGAAGAGTTTGTTTGTGATGTTTCTCACTGATTACACTAATAATTAATCTAATAACCTGCCAAATTTTCCTTTAATTGACCTTTGTCCACCTTTTTTATATTATTTATTGCTTACTTCTGCTATTGATTGAAAAGGGAGCAAGTTCCATATTGAGAGAATCTAAATTTATTGATGATCGTGATGATGAAGCTTGGTCGTTGCTGCTAACAATCGTGGGACCTGTTATGTTTGGCGCTTGTTGTGAGACACCCAAGTACCAAGACTAACTGCATCATTAGGTCTGTTTACTCTTGTATAGGGAATTAGAAACTTGAACATTGAAAATTTTATTCATTTTAGTGAGTTCCACACCTAGAAAGACCACTCATAGTCTTGCTACTCAAATTGCATAAGTAGATCAGCTTGTGGTTTTATATGGTAGTATGAATCTAGGAATCAAAATTTATTATGAGCATAAACATTGAAAACCTTATAATTTTATTCATTAGCACTTTCTTAGCCAGATTAAGCACTTGTTGTCCTTAATCTATAGTGACCTTTGAAGAACATATATTCAGGTATGACTAGAGTTTATGTTGTAGTAGTAGGATTTGATATTGCTATTTGGTGCCCTATATGAGGCATCCTGGCAGATGTATATCTCCTATTTTGCTTACTGTTTCTGATTTGCTCTGAAATACTATACAAATGCACATTAAGTTGTCTTTTGTTGCAGACAATGAGCAACTTTGAGCCACTTCATAAGTTATATACAAGCTCATGATGGCTACATTTTTATGGGCCTCCTTTCCCCTGAGTTTTGTGATCCTCACTGGTATAAATTCTCTCTAAAACTTCAACGAACATGCTTGAGTTTTATTCTGTGTCTGTTTGTTCCATTTGTTTATTTTGTTTTCTTTTTTCATATTTTTAAAAATTGTAATGCTTCAGCTATCTAGCCACTGCATCTTCTGACCACACTATCAAGATTTGGAATGTTGATGGCTTTAATTGGAGAAGACCTTTGTAGGTAAGCTTGCCTAATTGAAATACCTTATTGATTTTTTGCACAGTTATGGACCTTTCCATCAAACAGTCTCTAACTAATTAGCTTGTTCATCTGGTTATGGGATTTTGTTTTCTCTGTAGATATGGACATTTCATATTTGTGTAGGTAAATGGCTTCAAAGGTAAAATTAGCAAAACCTACTTTTTTGACTTCAGGTAAACCATCTTTTGCCTGTTTGTGGTTGAACTCAGTGCTGAATCTTTCTATGCTATTTTTCATTTGACTATGTAGCTGATGTTTGCGATATAACTTCAAAATTTTGAAGTTTCAATCTTTATAGAACTTGCCAGTCTTCATTAGAACCCAGCTGTAATGATAGAATCTAAAGTAATGAATCAGAAATCAAGTCATTGTGAATGGATCCATAGTTAATTCATTTTTATGTTTTTTAATTTTAATCAAAAAAGTGAATCCAAGTGATCAAGCTCCAAGATATTGACCGGAATGTTAGGATCCAAAATGCTATCTATATCTATGATTAGAATGACTATAGTCCCTTGGGTATTGATGGACAAAGCAACAGAGATTCGCATTCTCAGTGAAACAATTGAAATTCTGAAAGCTGAGAAGGAGAAACTTCATGAAGATTTGAAACAGAATCAGATGGCAAAGAAATAGCTTGAAAGTGCAAAAGTGACCATTTTGGAACTTCAGGCCAAGAAAAGGGAAGTTGATGCAGATTAGATTGAAGGCCAATTGATGCAGATGAAAGAAAAAATTCTGGGAATTTGCTTACAGGAAAAACACATATTTGGACATTTTAAGGTTCATGAAAAAAATCTAAGAGAACTAAAAGACTTGGAGCTGAAAGTCCTTAAGATGAAGAGACAGAACATAGAGCTTGAGGTGGACAAAAGGGAGCTAATGGTCAAGCTGAATGCTGCACAAGCCCAGATCTTTCCACCAGAGGTAAAAAATGAAACAAAACAGAAGAGTCATGAGATAAAACTGTTAATATGTCACAAGGTACAACTTTATGTCTTCTGTTGACAGCAGTGATGAATTGAGCAATAGTTCTTCCAAGAAAAAGAAACATGGCCTCATCTCTGTAAAACATAGCAACCACATTTATAAGAACTGCAAGATCTGTATCATAAAGTAAGTTTGGGTGAAACACTTTCAGGTACATAGCTATCTAATACCATTTTCTTCAGAAACACTTTCAGGCCTCAACAGCTGTTTCTCCATTTTTTATTTGTTATTGTGCTTTTTTTTTTTTTACCATAAAAGTTTGAATTATGTAACCTATCTAATGTAATGTCATTTCCGTTGACTTCATTGTATAGATTGTAAAAGTATGTATTCTGTCATTCTTTTGTTGGTTTGTCTCTGTGCTAATTGTGTGTTCTTGCATGTATCATCACATATCATAGAGATTGATTTAAATATTTGATTCTTTGGACCAAGAAGTAATTTGTATGCTGTGGTCAAACATGCTAAAACTTTTAGATAAATGCATTGAGGGTCACTGTATTACACTTCAGGACCTAAATATACTGACTGTAGTTTAATTCAGTTTATATTTCGCTTAGGTGGCTGATGATTTAAGGTATATTTAAGTTCAGAAATGCACAAAGCTTCAGGGAGGCTGTTAGAACAAAAGCTTGTTAAACTTTTTCATTTCAGTTCTGTTTTGCTCTTTGAGATTTGGAGTTGCTCAGGCTAATGCTAGCATTATTTTATGTGGATGTGGATACTTTGTGTGTGTATGGCTTTGTTACTGCCAACATTGACAACTCGCAGTTGTCCACTCGTACCATCCTATATGCTTGTGGAGAAAAATGCTTTATAAAACCTTATGGAATTAATATCATTTCCTGCTCTGCATGCAGAATACGGTAGTGCTTCATTACTAGTCCTTTCATATAGTGAGAAAGCTCGATTCCACCTCTAAACTTAGTATTTTCCTTATCCACCAGCTTGGATGTCCTTTTAAGCCTAATAATTGAGCTAAAAATTGCCACATTTTTTAACCTTTCATCACTGATTCAAGATTTTCTCACAAGAGCCTGACTGTACCTGCATTTGGAATCATTTAGCTGAGATCCAAGTCTGTGGCATAATACAATTAAATAGAAAGTGATTAAAAAAACTCAATTATGTGTATTGTTATGTTGCTAAATTCTAGTAAAAGAAAGAAACAAATAGATAAGCACAACTAGGAAATCTAAACCTTGATTGAATGTGAGTTATGTGGCTAGGTTCCTGTTTCTTTTTTTGACGCTTCTATAATCAAAACAACAGATTAATTCTTAAGAAGATTATGACACCTGATAAAAGTGGATGGGATTGGCTCGAGATGATCGTTTAAATGCTGAATATGAAATGGGTGTTGACCAATTTGTACAATTTGCTGTTGAAAATACTGGACTAGAGGATATAAGATCTCCTTGCATTAGGTGCAAAAACTCATGCATGATGTCTCATTTAGTAGTTAAGGATCACTTAATAGCTGGGGAATAATTCCGGGGTATACTTTTTGGTATCATCATGGAGAAACGGTGGGTAAGGCTCAATTGAATAAATCTATATCTGTTGAGTATGATAAAGTCATTGTTGTACCTATATAACCTTGGTTAGGCACAGATTTTATGGTTTATGGTGATCCTCCATGTGCATATTTCTAGAAGAAAATGGTTTGAAACTAAACATATTTGTTTTGTTGATGCTGATAACAGAAACAAAGAAAAAACATGTACATTGATTTGATGCATTTTGTCTTCATATGTGCATCCACTATTGTTACCTTATTGAGTTTATTTGTCACATCCCTATCAAACACGCATTGCTAAGGTTGTCTATCTATAGTGGTGTTTGGTAGAAGAATAAGGGATATGTGAGGGCGGGGGGGGGGGGGGGGGGGGGGGGGGGGGGGGGGGGGGGGAAAGTCAGAAATTTCTGGGTTTGATTTTGCAATAAAAGCACATAAGTATGGGAGTGATGGAAGTGCATCGAAATGATTTGTTTGTTGACTGGTTTTGACCTTTTTAGGGTTTATACCTCTCTGGACTAAGGTATATAAAATATAAAATAAGCATGGAAAATGATGTTTTGTTCTTAATGGTAAAATATGTAGGTATATATGATTCTTAAAATTGTTATGATTAATCTCATTTGGTACGATTTTTCACCTACTTTTCTTTCTCTATTTAATTTTTTCAATCCCTTATTTCCAGGCTCTTTGATGGCTTTTTGTGGGTGCAAGAAATTTTGCGGGAAGTAGAGAAGGATGCAAGGTTGCAAGCTATTTTGCGGGAGTAGAAATAGATGGAAAAGATGCAAAAGCTAATTGTTAATTACTTTTGAAAGAAAATACCTTCTAATTGTTAGGATGATTAGTTTTGAAAGAAAACACATTGCAAGTGTTAGGCTGATCGATTACTTTTGATGACTATTTAAGAGATATTAATAGAGTATTTTAATGTGGATTAGTGCAAAATATATTTATTTGAGAAATTGTTCATTTATATATTGATACTTTTATCTAAATGGTTTAGGTTTAGTTTGTCTTATTTAAAAAATAATATTTAAAAAACAATAAATAAATTTAATTTATAGAATTACTGCAGTTTTACAACAAGTTTTTAAAGTTTTACGATGAGTTTTATAGTTGTAAATAAGTCTATACAATTTAGATGGATGAGTAATTACGACGAGGAAATGAACTTTTACGTCCAAAAGAGGACTCGTTGTAAACGGTCCATTTACACCGTCTCAGTCAATCTCGATGTAAGATTTCTTATGTCGGAGCCTCTGACAACGACATACGTGGAGGGAGTATACCCGACGTAAAACACTTTTTACGACGAAAATATGACTTTTTAAGTCCAGAAAAGTTGTCGTAAAATGCCCCTATTTCTAGTAGTGCAATTATTTGTAATAAGGTAAAATATTTATGTATAAATTATAATGAAATTTTAAAATTATTTATAAGAAAAAAAGTCTATTATGTACTAGTTTAAATATTTTCATGCTTGTTTTGGCTTGAAAAAATTTGAGAAAAAGGAGAACAAAATAGACAAATAAAAGAAAAAGTTGGTATTAGTATTAGGTAGAAAATAGAAAATTAAGGAGAAATAATTATTAAAACAAAAGAAAAAGGGATGTCTAAACAAATTTATTAAAAAAAAAAGGCAAAAGAAAAAAGAATGGGTGATAATGAAAAAAGAATTAATGTGATAGTAATAAAAGTAAAAAGAGAAAAAAAAAGTTGGAAAAAAAAAAGGAAAGTGGGAGGCGCTGGCATCGACATCGTCAGAGAATGGTAGAAGTAGTGCACTAGAGTAGTAAAGGAAGGAGAGGAAAATGAAAACTCATTTGTAAAAGAAAATAAAAAATAAATTTTTTTAAAAAAAACTTAATTTGAGGATTAAAAAAAAGGGGGGGCAAATGACAGTTACCCCCGTATGTAATACGCCATGTGACGATTACCCCCTTGTGTTTTCACAATGCACAGTTACCCCCTTATAAAATTGGACTAAAGTGTCACTTGGATGGAAAAACTCAATACTAACGGTGTTAAGTTCTAAGATTACGAAATACCAAAAGTACCCTTATATATAGGAAAAATCCACCCTCACCCCCTCGTCAGTTAAGGAAGATGCCATAAATCAAAATTGTAGATTCATCATATCAATTCCCTATCAGTCGAATCATAACAGATTCATCTTAAACTACTTTCTCTGTAATTAGTGAACATTTTTTTAAAAAATTAAAAGTTGGGTATATTCACCCTTTCATTAAAAAAACTTGAAGAGAGTACGTAAAGGGAGGTAAAAAAACCTATAATATTTGAGAAAAACAGAGAAGTGAAATTGAACTATTTGGAGCGTTTTGATCCTCCAGACAATGTTATGTAATCCTTTCGCGGAATTTGTCGAGTTTGAATAGTTTTTTGAGATGAGAAAAGATCCTTTCGTCTTCTTGATTTTTTGAGATAAATGGTATGAATTTTTCTTCATCTGCTATGAATTTTTCTTGATGTATTTTTTTAAGCTCAGCGCTGATTTCTTCAAAAGAGTCCAACTCAAAATCTGATGGTTCCATTGCTGCACAATGCTCGACTGACTTGTAAGGACTTGCACTTTTGTATTTTTCGGACCATAAGGGCTGGTTCAGCTTTGGAGTTTGGATGACTGGGTCAGAGGCCTGAATGATTTGTTGATTAGTTGTAATTATTAAAGATTGCAACGTCTTTATTTGTGTTTCTGTTGGAGGTACCTCGGCATAAATTTCTTCAACGTCGATGTCCGATATTTTGTCCAATGTTTGCACAACTAGCTCTGAGAAAATATTGTGTTGTTGCTGCTCCTTAAGAATTTCTAAGTAAGGACTTTTTTGTCAAACAGTCCACGTGCAACATTTCCTTTGGCTTGGGTCTCGTCAAGAAGATTCTACACGGTTGGAGGAGCCTCTAGCGTTTGTTGTGGCAGTAGGCCTCCACCGACAACCTCCCACTCGTCAATCTCAACAGCCCTAACCGCTGCAGATGTGTCCTTAGCAGCAAGAGGCACATATGTAGCAACCTGGGCAACAACGGCCTCGACGCCAGGAACTTCAGCTGCACGGGCCTCAGTATGTTGCTGTGTTGGAAAAATTAAATCAAAATTAATTAGGAAATTCTAGTTTTGGTAGGATTTAATAATTACTTGTTTAGTTTGTTTCCAATTTAGATTTGGTTTGTTTTGGGAAACTAGTTTTGAGAAGGATTCTGGTAACTATAGGTCTATATAAAGGACCTATGGGTATTGTTTTCAGTTAAGCTGAGAGTTCGAAAGGTTAAGGTCAGAGTCTTTCGGCTCTCTGTCTTCGGGGTTGTGAGAGGGAGCCTTTTTGGCTATATTGTGATGTGTTGTTATGGGGGATGTTGAGTTATTGATATAATAGGTGTGTAGGCAAAGACTTTCGGCTTGCTCCACCTTTGATTGATTGAGTGGATTTTGTGGATGTAGATCTAAATATCGAACCACGTTAAATTGTTGTGTGTTGTTTCATTGTTCGTTTTGATTATTCCGTTGTGCGTTAATCTCTTTGGGCGCTAAGGATATTTCCATATCCTACATATGGTATCAGAGCCAGAATCAAAAGGAGAAGAAATTCAGAAAAATTACAAGCCTTGGTGATTCCGGTGCTGCAAAAAAAAAAGAAGGGGGGGGGGGGGGGGGAAGAAAGGATATGGGTTGCATTGTTTATGCTGCTACAAGAGCGATTTGATTCAATTAAAATTTATCAGGTGGACTGGTCGTGGGGTTTGCGGACTTCAGAAGAAGAAGGGACTTTAGAAGTTTCTTGTAGGTTTTTGATTCGGGTTGGGAAAAAAAAAATGGTTATTTGGATTTGTGAGGCAACTTTCGGTGCTTCTTAATTCATGAATGATCAAGGTAGGCTTTGAGTTTTGAGGTGCTTTATTTTTTTCGTATGGAAGATGATGAAGATTTGCTTAAAACCAAGAGTTATTGTTCGTGTTTGCGTTAAAGATTTGATTGGCGATTGATGCTTGAAGATTGAGTTGGACCTACGTGTGGCCAAAGCTTGATTTAAGGGAGGCTATGTTGGAAAAATTAAATCAAACTTAATTAGGAAATTCTAGTTTTAGTAGGATTTAATAATTACTTGTTTAGTTTGTTTCCAATTTAGATTTGGTTTGTTTTGGGAAACTAGTTTTGAGAAGGATTCGGGTAACTATAGATCTATATGAAGGACCTAGGGGGTATTGTTTTCAGTTGAGTTGAGAGTTCGAAAGGTTAAGGTCAGAGCCTTTCGGCTCTCTGTCTTCGGGGTTGTGAGAGGGAGCCTTTTTGGCTATATTGTGATGTGTTGTTATGGGGGATGTTGAGTTATTGATGTAATAGGTGTGTAGGCAAATACTTTCGGCTTGCCCTGCTTTTGATTGATTGAGTGGATTTTGTGGATGTAGATCTAAAGATCGAACCACGTTAAATTATTGTGTTGTTTCGTTGTTCGTTTTGATTATTTCGCTGCGCGTTAATCTCTTTAGGCGCTAAGGATATTTTCACATCCTACATGCTGCAATTTTGATAATGGGGTTTGGATAGAGAGTGGGGATGATTTGAGGTACTTGAACATATATCAAAAATAGATTTGATAAATGATCCATTGTACTGGAATGATTAACTGAAATCTTGAATGGGGAAATTAATGAACAGTAATGAAGCAAATGCCACTAAGTTATAGAACATAGGAAACAAAACCCCACCTAGTTTTGGCAAATTCATTCACGAAGAAGAAAGGGATTTTTTTCCATTAAAATACTGTAATCCAATTTGACAGTCACCTTCTTCATCATCGAAATTAATGAACTTCATATAGAGAGGAAGGACCTCGGTGCTCCTAGCAGTCACATACTTCTCAAAAGGTTGAAGACATTTTAATTGAACAACAAAATAGCCAAAACGAAAACAGTATCGGTAATAGGAAAAAAAAAAAAAAACAATCACCCAGCCAAACAAAATCAAGAAGGAGAATATCATAGGCCTCTTCAATTTTCAAAATAGTTTCACCCACCCTTCTCATCAGAATTTTTCAGTCAATGCGGCAACGCTTTTGTTAGTGTATAGATTAGCCCAATGGGCTGTTAGTGTATAGATTAGTCCAATGGGCTTAACCCAGTATCCTACTTGTACTACTTGTACTATTGTACTACTTGTACTACACCTAGTGTACTGCTTGTACTACCTGTACTACACTTAGCCTATACCTAGTCTATATATAGGCTCTCTTTGTACAATGTTACATACACAATAAAATCATTGTTCAACAAATCTTTTCTTTTATATTTTTATCATGGTATCAGAGCCAATGCTCTAATTCTTTTGGTTCCTGTGGATATTTCCGGCGTTCTTCCGCTGCCCTCATCTTCATCCGGTAATCCGGTCAGAAGAATAGTCCCGCCGTCACGCCCACAACTCTTTCCAAAACTCAGTCTCCCACGCGCCCAACACACGCCGACAGCCGGTTCTGTGCCTGACACCACGCGCCTTCACGCGCCTCGAGTCGCTTCTGCACCACCAGCGCACGTCTGCCACTTCAGCAAACATACATCATATGGCTCAACAAAGTGATCGCGACATCATACGTCCTATCAACATTATGTTGGATGGTCCTACTAACTATCATGAATGGTCTCAGAATATGACTATTTTTCTCAAGGGTCGTAAACTGTGGAGATATGTGACTGGTTCAATTCCTAAGCCGGTACCAAACCCTAAGTCCAAAGACATAGCTGCTGAGGAGTCTTCCACGACTACTGTTACAACAGATGATTATGAAGATCGCCTAGAGGAATGGGAGAGTATTCAGAGTAAGATCTTGTCTTGGTTTATTAATACCTCTATTCCCTCCATTCATAATCTTCTTCCTCGTCTTGAAACTGCTGAAGCTGCTTGGCAATTTTTGGCCAATCGCTATAATTGTACTAATGATTCAAGCTTGGAGTTCCAAATTGAATCAAAACTTTATCAAATGCGACAAGAGACAGGTCAGTCCATTTCTGATTTTTATTCTCAGACTTCTACTATGTGGGAACAACTCTCTGCTGCAAATTCTCCACTCGTGTGTCCTACGGACATTGAGCTTTTTGCCAAATATCGGGATCGCCGTAAATTTATGCACTTCATGATGGGTTTGCGTGAAGATTTTGAACCTACTAGGCCTTCTCTGCTTAGCCGCTCTCCTACTCCTTCTCTTGATGCTGCAGTGAAGGAGCTCATATCTGAGGAAAACCGCCGGCCTGCTTATCACATGTCATCATCTGACCATGTATTGGCTACACCATCTCCACAGCCTCCCATTGCTGCATTCACTGCTCCTCCACGGATAAACTCTGGGCGTCCCACCTCTCAGTCTTCCAAAGGTATTCGCTGTGAGTTTTGCCGTGCTAAAGGGCATGACATCTCCGTTTGTCGCAAACTGCAGAAATTTATGCAAGAGCAGAATAAAGCTTCTCTTCCTCGGGCAGCTGTTGTATCTCCTTCTGATCCATCAGTTCCTACCGGTCCACCTTCGACTTCCTCACTTACTACGGCTGATATTGAGGCAGTTGTTCAACAGGTTTTATCCCGTACTTCCACTGCCCTATCTGTCACCTCAGGTAACCATTCTTGGTTTTTTGATACTGCTTGTTGTAACCATATGACTCCTGATGAATCCCAATTTTCTGATAAGGCACTCTTAGAACATCCAATCACCATTTACACTGCTGATGGAACTCCTATGCCTGTTAGTCATAAAGGAACAATCTCTTCTCCTTGTTTATCCCTTAGTGACACTTTTCATATCCCAAAGTTATCCCTCAATTTGCTGTCTGTTGGCCAACTTTGTGAATTAGGCGTAGATGTTCTCTTTACTAATCATGGTGTGGAAGTACAGGATCCCCGGACAGGTCAAGTGCTTGGGACAGGCCGTAAGGTTGGTCGCATGTTTAAGGTTCATGACCTGAAAATTCTTTCCCGAGTTGTTTCTGCAGCTGCTGCCACTATTACCTCCTCACCTGATCTATGGCATGCTCGTCTTGGTCATCCATTCTTATCTCGTCTTCAGCTGTTGGCTTCTCAAGGTCATTTAGGTTCGGTTCAGTTTCAAAATTTTGATTGTACTTCTTGTCATTTTGGCAAACAAACAAAATTGCCCTTTAATAATAGTGATTCCTTTTCTTCCGCACCCTTTGATCTTATACATTCTGATATTTGGGGTCCTGCACCTGTTCCTACTGAGGGGGGATCTAGATATTTTATCATATTTGTGGATGATTTTTCTCGATATACTTGGATTTATCTGCTTCATCATAGGTCTGAACTTGTGTCTGTTTATCAAACATTTCATAAAATGATTCAAACACAGTTTAATCGCACTGTCAAAGTTTTTCGATCAGATAATGCTCAAGAATATAATGATAAGTCTTTCCTATTCTTTTTAGACAATCATGGTACCCTTACTCAGCGGTCTTGTCCTTATACCTCCCAACAAAATGGTCGTGCAGAACGAAAACATCGTCACATTCTTGATGTTGTCCGTACCCTTCTCATTTCTGCCTCTCTTCCTGAACGTTTTTGGGGTGAGGCTGCCCTCACTGCTGTATACACCATTAATCGCATCCCTTCACCAACTACACACAACAAATCACCATTTGAGCTTCTCTATGGTCAAACCCCTGACTACTCATCTCTTCGGGTTTTTGGTTGTGCTTGCTTTGTCTCTCTTCCTACTCATGAACGAACAAAGCTCCAACCTCGTGCTCGTCTCTGTTGTTTCCTTGGTTATGGTGTATCTCAAAAGGGATTTCGCTGCTATGATCCCATTTCTCGTCGTCTTCGTGTCTCCCGTCATGTTGAGTTTTAGGAACATCGTCCTTTTACGAGTCTCCAGCAGTTTCCTACATCCTCTTCCTCCGAGTCTCCCATTTTTACTGATCTTCTTCTCCCTCTCTATCCTAAACTTGTGGAGGATTCTTCAACATCGGCTGCCTCTCCAGACAACTCATCTACGGTTCTGTCCTCGGCACATGACCTGCCTGTCTTGGATCCTGTGGCACCACCATCTCTTGAATCTCTTGATGGTCCAGAACTTCGTCGTTCTACTCGGGTAAGCATTCCTCCCTCTTATCTCTCTGATTATCACTGCTCTTTTGCCCTTGCCACCCTCTATGAACCTCGCACCTATCGTGAGGCACATACTGGCCCTCTTTGGCAGCAAGCTATGAATGATGAACTAGATGCCCTTAATAGAAATCACACTTGGGATATGGTTGATTTGCCTCCTGGTCAGACTGTAGTAGGTTGTAGGTGGGTCTACAAGATCAAGACCAAGGCTGATGGATCTGTTGAACGCTACAAGGCTCGCCTAGTTGCCAAGGGTTTTACCCAACAGTATGGCATTGACTATGAGGAAACATTTGCTCCTGTTGCTCGCCTTACATCTGTCCGCTGTCTCATTGCTGTGGCTGCTGTTCGCCGTTGGCCTCTTTATCAAATCGACGTGAAAAATGTTTTCCTCAATGGTGACCTTAATGAAGAAGTGTACATGCAACCACCCCCTGGTTATCCACATTTAGGCAGTCAAGTTTGTCGTCTTCGCCGTGCTCTTTATGGCCTCAAGCAGGCTCCTCGATCTTGGTTTGAAAAGTTCAGCTCAGTTGTTGCTCAGCAGGGTTTCACTTCGAGTCCTCATGACACTGCTCTCTTCGTTCGCAAATCCTCTGCTGGTATCACTCTTGTTCTTCTCTATGTTGATGATATGATTATTACTGGAGATGATTCTGCAGGTATCCGCTCTCTCCAGTTCTTTCTCAGTCAGCATTTTGAGATGAAAGATTTGGGCACTCTCAGCTATTTTCTTGGGCTTGAGGTTACCTCATCCTCTGATGGATACTATCTTTCCCAAGCTAAATATGCTTCTGATCTTCTCTCCAAAGCCGGTATCACTAACAACAAGACTGCTTCCACTCCTTTGGAATATAATGCCAAGCTCACACCCTTAGACGGTGAACCTTTATCTGATGCTACTCGCTATCGTCAGTTGGTTGGTAGTCTAATCTATCTCACTGTTACTCGTCCCGATATTTCACATGCTGTGGGTATGGTTAGTAAATTCATGGATGCCCCTCGTTCTGTTCACTATGCTGCTGTTCTTCGGATACTCCGATATGTCAAGGGTACACTTTATCATGGTCTCCACTATTCCTCTCAGTCTTCACTTGAGCTTCATGCTTATTCAGATGCTGACTGGGCTGGTGATCCGACTGATCGATGCTCTATCACAGGCTTCTGTTTCCTGTTGGGTACTTCTCTTGTCTCATGGCGTAGCAAAAAGCAGGAAGTTGTTTCCCGTTCCAGTACTGAGGCTGAGTATCGTGCCCTTGCCGATACCACCTGTGAGCTTGTCTGGCTGCGCTGGCTCTTGGCTGACATGGATGCTCCACAACCCATTGCTACTCCTCTTTATTGTGACAATGATGTCTTCCACGAACGTACCAAGCACATTGAGATCGACTACCACATTACTCGCATGCATCTCAAGAAAGGCACTCTCAAGTTATTCTCCATATCATCTGCTGACCAGCCTGCTGATATTTTCACCAAATCTCACCCACCTGGTCGTCTTCGAGATCTTATATCCAAACTCCAGTTGGCTTCCTCCTTGCCACCTTGAGTTTGAGGGGGGATGTTAGTGTATAGATTAGCCAAATGGGCTGTTAGTGTATAGATTAGTCCAATGGGCTTAACCCAGTATCCTACTTGTACTACTTGTACTACACCTAGTGTACTGCTTGTACTACCTGTACTACACTTAGCCTATACCTAGTCTATATATAGGCTCTCTTTGTACAATGTTACATACACAATAAAATCATTGTTCAACAAATCTTTTCTTTTATATTTTTATCAGCTTTTAGCCGGAAGAATCCCGCCGCCAATGAACTCTTCTCAACGCCACCGCAACCCCCTCTCATCACGCTTGTTCAGGCATCTAATGTTCTACAATCTACACAATTATGTTGACGCATGTGTTTAGTGGAAAGGTTAATTTGGGGATTAAAATATGATTTTATCTTTTGATGGTTGCCTACTCTCAGTTTTCTTGCTTGTGTACTGCATTCACTGCTAGTGTTAATATTTCCATCCAAGTGACACTTTAGTCCAATTTTATAAGGGAGTAACAGTGCATTGTGAAAATACAAAGGCGGGTTAACTGTCACGCGGCATATTACATAAAGGGGTACTTGCCATCTGCCCAAAAAAAGGGGGAAAAAAAAAACAAAGGGAGTGAGGGGGGGGGGAGCTCCTGCAAATTTGGATGCGTTTTCATTTATTAAAACATTGGGCCTATGTATATATTTTTTAAAACAGCCGTGCAAAATTAATTTGCTAGCTAGAAAAATATTACCCATATAAATGTATAATATTAGTGGGTATATAATTTTTGGGGTCCTGAAGTTGTTTGGCCCCTAGGCCGTTGCCTAAGCTGGCCCTGCTTCAGAGCCAACCCCGACTAGGTTTACAAATTTACATGGTATGATAATCTGATAGACCGTTCAAGTATCATCGATGGATATTGTAATAAAGATTACCAAAAAACGGCGTGTTGGTAAGACGAACTTCTCTTGACAGAGTTAAGTACATATAATAGATTTCTATGTGACCAAAACGTCCCTATTAATTTTATTAGGACCAAAAAGCCCTTTCAAAAATGGTTTCCCATCCCCACCAACAAACTCAGCGTATTCTTCCTTATCCATCCCATGTTCTTTATGCTGGACCAAGCACCACCTCTTAGATCCACGAGGTCGGTGGCAATGGAAGACAACTACTCTCAGATTCACCAGAAAAAATTCACCCCCGCCATCCAATATTCTCGCCTCCACCCTTACTGACACTATACCTCACACCAGATCATGGGTGGACAGCTTTGTCGACTTTGAGCAGAGCTTCCATTGATAGATTTGTAAATGATAGCGGCAATGGTGACAGATCTATGGCGACGATGGTGATGATATCGCCGCTGTAGAGGGCCTTTCATCGCTGGCCATATAGCCTGTGGTGATTTGTGTCGAAGAGGCTGCGAAGTCATGTCACTGCCTTGTTGATTTGTTTACTTTGTGTATGTGTGTGTGTGTGTTTTTTTTTTTTTTTTTCAAAGCTTCCAGCTGGGTTAAGCTTTTGGATTGGACTGGAATTGATATTTTTGACTGGACTGAAATGTTGGGTTGCTTTAAAGAGAGAGAGAAAATTTAAGTTTGTAAAAGTTTAAGCAAAATTAAATTGCATGTGTGTTATATGTGACAGTAATTTGGTCAATTATCAACGCGCTGTTAGGCTAAGTGAGTTTTGTCCACTTTACAGACTTCGAAAAAATATAGGGGGTCATTCGAAACTTTATTTTTCATATGGGGTAATACGTAACTTTAGCAAGCCACAGGGGGTTATAAGTGTTTGCCCAAAAATAAATTCTTGTTTTCACCACCAAATCTTAAGATCTTGTTTGCTACCTACTATCTTACCAAACAAGATTTTGAAAAAACTAATTCCCAAAAATCTTTTACTAAACATAGTTTTTAAAAACTTGTTTAGTTGCTTGTGTTTGAAAACATATTTTTGAAAATCTGTTTTCTAAAACCTCTCTCAAAACCTTATAATGAACATACCTTTAGTGATGTTACTTTTTAAATCCCAGTTTAAAGTATATCAATTCTAAGAGGTTGCAAACTTGATTCGTCAATAATTAAAATTCAAAACTCGACTCAATTCACATAACAACGTTAATCTACGTTGGAATAGTCAGTCGGGGCCATCCCATATTCGTTTTTTATACCTTGCCAGACTCGACTGGTTGTTTATGCAGATGGCCAGCGTATATAGATTGGAAAATTAATTAGGGAATTAAAGGGTACGAAATATCTCAATAACCAATCAAAAGCCTGCAGATCTTGATACTCATTGGGACGTGCAAGATTTTAGACCATAATACACCCTCAATCACAAGCTCTAATAAACAAGTGTTTCCTACGTACGTTTCAACCCTCATTATTCAATTAATTAATCAGATCAAATCACCCCAATTCACATTTATTAGATGAACTTAAATGCAATTTCGAAACCCTCTCTGCTGGTAAAAAGAAGCGTGATGACCATAAAGAGTGATACTTGGCCATGAAAATAAATGAGAATACACTAATTATTAAGTCACTGGCACTTGAATAAAATTTTAACTCAATGAATTGAGTGTAAAGATAGGATGATCAGCATTTAATAATTTATTTTTTAATAGGGCTTTCCTTAGGTACCTCTTTCAAATTGAGAGAAAAGTAAGGTACATTGTAGTTGACGGCCTTTATGCTTACAATTGGCAGTTTATACTTTCTGTTATGAATATTATTGTGAATGACCTTCTAACTCTTACCACCCTATGGTTTTCCATCTACCCCCATCACCCTCTTTAATTTGCTATGTATTCAGTATGACCCTTGAGATAGTCTTGTATTGATTAGATATAAAACTTAGCATATATATATATATATATATATATATATGTATATATATAAGGGGAAGAAAATGATCATCACTATTTTGCTCTCTACTTTTTTAATTGTATTTTTATCTTTAACCTTATATGATTTATATTACTACTTTTAGTAGTAATTTTATAACCCGTTTTCAGCACGAGACTCTAGTCATTGAGATCGGTTGATTGAAAGGAGAAGTGGTAGAGGTATGGAATCAAAGGAGGCTCAACTTATAGATCGATGTTTCGGTATGTGATGTCCCTAGTAATTGCTATGCAATTTTGAGGTATGTATTTATTTGAGTATATAATATATCCTCATATATCTATTGACATGATTCACACAAATACGAGTCATGAAATATTGTACTTTTGTGTCATATTTTTAATTTGGCTTATTGGTAATTTGAATTATTTTGAGAACATGCTCATATACTAATTACAATAATTTTACTTGAAAGTTATAATTATAATTAGATATATTAGTTTACATATTTAAATATGCATATATCGAAACAAATCAATAATATGGATTTTACTATTGTTATATAATGCTTGTTTTATTTTGAGAATATGCATATTTTGTTCATAATAGGATCGTTTAATATATTGCATAACCATAATTATGCTTATATATTGCATTGCAATACATTATTTTGATATTTTATATAATTGTCTCATTATATTATGAGTTATTTTGCAATGCATATTTTGATGTATTACACATATGTATTTCTTCATGATTGAAAAATACAATTAATACAGTTGATGTAATACAGTGGATTGCAAAATTTCAATTTGTCCTGTTGACAAATTTGAAAAGAGATATATGATCACTTGATTGCAAGTATCAATTTGTCCCGTCGACAAATTTGAAATATAGATATGATTACTAAACAATGGTTATTTTAATTATTATATTTAATTTATTTTCTTTTTGTCACGAATAAAATAATGAGTTTTGTTAAAAATTTACGAGCCTCATTCAATAAAAATGTTCCATTTCCTGAAGTAAATGTGACAGTTATGCACCCATATTATGAGTGAAAATTCCATTTCCCGAAGTAAATGGGAAAATCATGAATTCTTACAATTGAAAAAAAAGGTTTTTTAACGAGTCAGTGCTATACTAAGAAAATGTACTCTTTTTCCTTCACTAGGTTCTTTTCTACTGGGTTTTCCTAGTAAGGTTTTAACGAGGCATTTCTTTTAATAATGGACATTCAAGGGAGAGTGTTATGAATATTATTGTGAATGTCCTTCTAACTCTCACCACCCTATGGTTTTTGAGTAATGATAGACTCCTCAACAAATTTCCTCAAATTAAAAACTCAACTTACGTGTATTGTAAGGTACGCAACCAACGTGGACTCAAAATTCACACACGCCTCTCCCTCCCTCTTCTTCGTGCAACCCGCCACCATCCCTCCCTCTTCCGCCCGCTGAACAGTGTAATCTGATAAGAAACTGAGTAATTCTAGAGATCTTATATTGTTCAGAGACATATGATCAAACAGTTAGTGCTCAATCATGAATTTTCTGTGTAAAAATAAACAAGATGACCAAAAAAACCAAAAAAAAAATAAATAAATAAATACAGAGTAAAAATAGATGCAACCCAACAACAGAACCAGAAAATTCCTTGGAAGAAGAGGAAGAGCATCCGAAAATTTCACACATGATGTTTGTCCATTGAAAAATACAATACAAGCAACACACTGATTGAAAAAAGAGAGAAGGAAACAAAACAGAAACGGTCGGATAATCATTATGGGGAGGCAGAACAAAAAATCGAAGAAGGGAAAAGTATTCTTACCAATTTAGCCGCTGAAATTTCTGATTTATTTCAAACAGAGAAAGCAACTCAAGAAGGGCATGAACTTGACGATGGGCGGAAGTTACTGGCGTGAAGAGGAAGGGACGGTGGTGGGTTGTGCGAAGAAGAGAGAAGAAGAGGATGTGTAAATTTTGAGTCCATGTTGGTTGCCTACGTGTACAGTACACGTGAGTTGAGTTCTTAATTTGAGGAGATTTGTTGAAGAATCTATCATTATTCATATACGCATAAGTGAAGAATAAAAGGGAAAGAAAATGATCATCACTATTTTGCTCTTTACTTTTGTATTTTGTGTTTAATTGTATTCTTATCTTTAGCCTTATATGATTTATACTACTACTTTTAGTAGTAATTTTATGACACTTTAAAAATTAAATTGATTTTTTCCCTCTTTTTAAAGCGACACTTAGTCAATAGCACAAAAGAGTAACATGATGTTTTTCAAAATAATTTAAGGGAGAAAATAATTAATTAATTGAAAATTGATTGACACAGTGAAAAAAATTTAGTAATTTCTCACAATGACTAGTGTAGTTTCTACGTGTCAATAACTATTCAATAGTATCTTTCAATTATCTTTTTCAAGTGATTGTAACATCAATCACGGTACAAATTCACGGTATATTTTACTATTAGTAAATCAGACAATACTAATTGTCATTTTCCTTAATAAAAAATTTCATCGAATATTTGTAACCCTTTTCTTGAGTCTTTGGTTGAAGGTCTTTCAAATTTGGAAATAGAATTATATATAGTTTTAAAATAATAGTATTTGATTAGAATGTGTCAACTAAAAGAGTTTCACTATTATTTTTAGGGTTAATTATTTTTACCCCGTTGTGTTTTGTGGGAATTTTGATTTTTGGCTCATGAATTAACAAAATAGTTTTTCTTTTACCTCTTTCAATGTGGTCCAAGGGGTAAAAAATATGTGCAATTCAATGCGGAATTTCTCTACAAACTCGAACCCAATCTAACTCATAGCCGCCCCATTCCCCTCTCTGCTCTCTTAAACTCCAAAGTTTATCATCTTCTTCCCTCATCCTCCTCCATCTCTACAGGAAAATGAGAAAAACGAAGGATGAGGAAAGCAATTCTACTTCGTTCTTAATGTTATCTTTTATTTAGTTTTATTGTGATCAAGAGTTTTTTCTTCAAATAATTAATTTATTGTTGTTTACGGTGTTTTTCTCTATATTTATGGTATTTTCTTCCTTGGCTATCGGAATTTCTCTCTAGCTATAGTGATTTTCTCTCTACCTATTTTCATTCTATTCTTGGCCACGGGGTGTGAATCATCGGTAGAAGATTCAGTTTCAAAACTTTCATCAGTAATTAATGGCAGATTTCTAATCGTCGGTATGAGATTTGTTTAGCACAATTGCGAGTGTTATAGTTCTACTATGTTCAGATCTATAGTAGGAATAGATTTACAGTTTAGTAAATGATACATGTTGTGGTGGTGTAGATCGAATGAAAATCATATCAAATCTTTTGTAATTAGTTGTATCACAAATATTTCTTGTTCTGTTGTGAATCGTTGTTGTACGATTTTCAACACCATTAATGGAATTTTTTTCTAAAAAAGAGAGTAAAAAAAATGTTGAGTGACCTTTATGCCCTTCACTTTGTGATCTCCAAACTCTAGAAAGTGAGAAAAAATAATTTATCCAAAATGCCATTTTAAATGTTTAACCAAATTACCACTACACTACTTTGTCGAACAGATAAACTCCAAATTAAACACGCTCCGAAATTTAGGAAAACATCAAAATAAATCACATAATTATGAAAGCATAAAAAATATCTCTCCTCCATAGTTTTTTTTATGAAATACCCAAAATGCTCTTCACTCAATGACATTTTTATCTAAAAATTGAGGTTATCTTAGTTATTTTATAAAAATTAAGTAGGTCATTGCTAAGCCAATAATTTTTTTTATATCTTCCAAATATCAGAGTTTATTTATTTTTCTTTTTTATCAAACTCCGATTGGTGTTTTAAAATGTATTCTTGTTTAATTGAAAGGGTAATGATGAGCCTTAATTTTTCGGCCCACTGGTTGCTGAGGCCGTGACATGCTTTTCGGAATTCCTTAAACAAGTACCTGAAAATGGCAGGGACTAAAAATAGTTTGCAGCTACGTGTACATTAGAAATAGCATGTAGCTACGTATTTATAGCCGAGGAGCCTTTGGATGGCGATGAAGAGTCCAGAGGTGACTCTATTGGCCTCCTTGAGATTTCTTCCATAGCTGATAAAATGGAAGGTGAATCATCCGGTTATAGTAGTGATCTAATTGAAGAAGATTGATTCCAAGGAGATATTTTCTTGTTCATTTCTATGTTTATCTTGGAGTGAGACCCCTCGTTGTTCTGTACGTCCTGGGCCGAGGAGCCGGCCCTTTAAGGGACTAGCGTGCCATCTCCGAGCTCCAGGAAGTTGTCGGGTCAATCCCTTCGATTGGGCTACTCCTATGTGTACTGGGTTAGGTCATGCCAAATCCGTGGTCCATTAGGTAATATGGGTCAATTATTAATTTTCGTATTTGTTATTTTATTTTGGAGATTACAGAATAAAGTAAAAGCTATAAATGTTACTCTCCTCGCTCAATTAAAGAGTCCACTTTGAATTTGTTTTGAAATTCCATTAGAACTTAAAAGATCATATCCTTTTATTACTTTATTTATTTATTTTGAAATTTAGCATTAGAATATAGATTATGGTCATGATGAATGAGCAAAATGAATTTGACTATAGAATATGAATTAATTTTAAATCTCAAATATGTATGAATATATAAAATTACACTCGTACAATATTATATAGAAATAAATGTTGTTTCTCATTTATAAATATCATTTTATACTCATGTTACGTATTAGTTAGTATTTAATATATGAAACAATAGTAATTTGTCTTATTAATTCTAGCAATATTAGTAAAAAATTTTGACTTTACTCTCCGATTCTACCAATCCTACAAAAACTATGGTTCCTAGAGCTAAAGTAACCCTTGTACGTAACTTAATTGAGAAGTCAAAGAGTCAAATAAATGTGATTATTTTCGGTTGACGTTTACCCCAATCAATTAATGTTTATAGATACGTCACCCCTGACATCACCCTTTGTGATATATATATATATATATATATATATATCATAACAACACATCGTCATCCTTAAGTACTCTTTTAAGTGATTTGAGTCTCTTTCTGTCAAACAGATTTTTCCCTGAAATGGCGACCTCTGTGAAGAGAATCAATTTGGGTTCCCAAGGCTTTGAGGTTTCAGCCCAGGGCCTTGGTTGTATGAGCATGTCATGGAGCTTTGGTCCTGCAAAACCAGAGGAGGAAATGTTCAAAGTCATCCACCACGCCATTAACAATGGCATCACTATTCTCGACACTTCAGATGTATATGGTCCTCATACCAATGAAATCCTCATCGGAAAGGTAATTTACTAATTTCTTCTTCTATCTTCTTTAATTAATTAATTAATTCATCAGAAAAATATGGGAAATGGATATGGATCTCTGGGTTCTGTTTGCAGGCATTGAAGGTTGTGCCGAGGGAAAATGTTCAGATTGCTACTAAATTTGGTGCCATGATTGTGGACTGGAAAATGGAAGTTTGTGGTGATCCAGATTATGCCAGAGAATGCTGTGAGGCTAGTTTGAAGCGTTTAGGCGTTGACTACATCGATCTCTACTATGTTCATCGCATTGATACTAAGATCCCTATCGAAATCACGGTTAATGTCTACCTTTTAATTATCAATCTGTTGTTGATTTCATTTTGATTTTCGTCTAAATTAACATGTTGTATTTAAAGATTGGGGCTCTAAAGAAGCTGGTTGAAGAGGGAAAAATAAAGCACATTGGTTTATCTGAGGCCTCAGCAGATACGATCAGAAGGGCTCATGCTGTTCATCCCATAACAGCGGTTCAGCTTGAATGGTCCTTGTGGGCTAGAGATGCTGAGGATGAAATTATTCCAACTTGCCGGTGAGTCAGTTGTCCAATAAAATATGTTGCTAATCCAATTTGTTAGCATTAACTATGATTAATTAATTGATGATATTTGTGTTGAATGAAATGTGTAGAAAACTTGGGATTGGAATAGTTGCATATAGTCCTCTGGGTAAAGGTTTCTTTGCTTCTGGTAGCAAGATTATGGATAACTTGTCAACTGATGACTTTCGCAAGGTAACTACTTTATAATTTATCTCAATTTGGTATTGAATATTAATTAATTGACTAGTTTTCACATAATATTTTGAATGTATCATCATTATTTGTAGACTGTCCCAAAGTTCCAAGGAGAGAATATGGAACAGAACACCAAGCTGTATGAGAGGGTTGCAGATTTGGCTGCAAAAAAGGGCTGCACTACTTCCCAATTAGCATTAGCTTGGGTTCATCATCAAGGGGATGATGTGTGCCCCATTCCTGGAACCACAAAGATTCGAAATTTGGAAAGCAACATTAAGGCGTTATCCGTGAAGCTGACAAAGGAGGACATGGTCGAGCTTGAATCGATCGCCACTGCCTTTAAGGGCGATCGGTATTCGCCAGAATATATGGAGAATACTTTCAAGGCCGGAACCACCCCACCCCTTTCTTCTTGGAAAGGTTCTAATTAATTTACATACAAAATGTTGGGTGTTTATGTCTGGTGTCAGCTTTGCGCATTTTATGGCGTTATATACCAGATTTTATGTTTGTTTGAACGTTAAGTTTGGCTATAAAGTAAATAGTTGTATATGAAGGAATAATAATGGTTATATTATGTATCATGAATCCATTTTCGCACTGGATCTCCTATTCCAGACTTGTGTTCCACTTCCTATTCCATCCTATAAGATTTTAACACGTGTAACTCGTAAAAAAAAGCAGGAGTAAAAAAGCGGTGTGCTACTTTGGTCCCCTTCTCTCCTCTGCCTGCCTTCATTCCCTCAGAAAAAATATGCTCAGACGGCTGCTTCCTTCATAGTAAATTCCGATCTTTTTTTGGGGATTTCTCGCCACATTGTTCACTTTGAAAGTAGCCTACAAACTGTTATCATTGTTGAGATTCAACTAGGATATCCATATTCTCGTGTTGTTGACAGAGTATTCTGGGGCCTGGAAATGAAGTAAATGATGGCTGCGACGATGCCTAACAGACAGAACAACCAGGAGAACGATGAAACCCATTTTATGTTCCACAAAGGGAAACAACCAAGTAATTAAGCAGTAAACCCATTATTTGCTCCATTAATCCTCAAAGTCCAGACATAGTATCATCTAAAATAATTTCTAAATTATATGTAACTTTCTCCTTGTTTCCACCAAAACCAACAAAAAAGTGGAAGTTATTTTCCATTGTTCCACCAGAACCAAATCATCCGTTTTATCTGTCCTGCTCCGGCAACGAAGAAGTAGATTGGGGGAGGAGAAGGGTTGGAAAAATTGAGCAGCGTTGATGATGGAGTAAACAATGGAATGGAACGGAAAGTGGCTGTGAACGATCGGTTTAATGGGTGATGGAGGAACAAATTATATCAACTAATTGGTGGAGTAACAAATTATTTTACTGGGTGATAGAGGAACAATGGAATAGCATTGGTTAGGCAAAAAAGTGGATTTTTGGAGTTCCGAACAAAAATTGATGTTGAGGAGAGCTTCTGCTGTTCGTACTGGGGGGTGAAGGGCGTTCAAGCTGAAAAGAAGGGAACCAAGGCAGGCAGCGGAGAGACGGGGGACGAAAGTAGCTAGCACAGTGGTTTTTTTCTCCTATTTGTTTTACAAGTTACACGTGTTAAAATCTAATATGATGGAATAAGGAGTGGAACACAATTCTGGAATAGGAAATCTCGTGCGATCCATTTCCATATGCTGCGGATCGTGATTACAACAAAGATAAATTCATTAATACATAATATATCAATCAAAGGCTAAATTCTATGTGCAATATTTCAACTAAATTTATAACCACGAGCAATAAATCAGTAGCTAAACTCAATATATCAGACTTTAAACTAAATACGTGATATAACATAAACTAAATAAAATACATGTGTTTTCATAATATAGTTGTAATGCGTGAGTTTACATCGGATGCTAAACTCGATATATAAGTCGTGAAATTGTCAAATACAACTTCTTACAAAAAGAAAAATATTTGTTTACGAAAACTTCGCAGCAAAACAAACGTTATTTATTCAAACAAATCGAAATCAATAAAGTCTAAAGGATACGAAGACCTGTACACTACCAATAAGTTTTAGATCCAATTTTGATACGAGTTGCTACCGGTATACCGAAACAGATTATTTGCCTATTTTTATTTTTATTTTTCTTTCTTTTAGCGCAATGCATCATGCATGTGAGAGGATGATGCATTCGTATGGGTTGATTTTCGTTTAATTAATGCAACAACATTATGTTGTTGCTTTAGTTTTTAAATGATAACGGAACATTGTTTTGGTACATTATTTGAGTTGTTATGATGCTAACTTTTCTAAATGATAGCGGAACATTGTTTTGGTACATTAATTGAGTTGTTATGATGCTAATTTTTTTAATTGATTTTAACTTTTAAGATACTTATTGCCAAACTTTACATTAATTCAATACTCTTTTAGCACTATTTACGTTTTAAAAAAAAAAAGTTATGCACGAGAAAGAATCAATTTAATGAAAATGTACTATATATACTAAATAAAAGTACAACATTTTGAAAACAAATGTACATGGCTTGAAATCCTCTAGTCTCACATATCTTGGGACGAGGGTGTCTCAGACCCAAAAAGAAAAAATTTAGGGGGTGGTGGTAGCGGGATCCCATCACTTCCCAAACCCCACCCCCCACCACCACCACATCATTGATGAAGTGGTAGTTATTCACCTACTTAAAATTTGACAAGTATTAATTATTTAGTGAGTTATAATTTTTAATAAATACACCACTACCATACAAAATAGGTGTCATAGTTATTCATTTAAAATTCATCCACTTGTCAAATTTTAACCATCTAATAATCCCCCCCCCCCCCCCCCCCCCCCCCTTCCAATTTTTTCTTTTTTTGTCAAGATTGTCAAGAGACACCATAATCTCATATCTCAAACCTCATAAAATAGGCATTATAGGGATAATTACTAACACAACACAATAAGCATAAAAAATTAACAAGCATGAGACATTGTAATTTTTAACGTAAAAAAAAACCAAAACCAGAAAAAATCACACGATCTAGTCCAATCAAAATCTCCACTAAAATCAATAATGCGAACAGAAGAGTTTTTCACTAAATAAGTGCATACATAACAATATTATCAACAATACATTTTCTAATATTCACTTCAATCCCAAATTAAAATTAGAAAAATCTCACCAATATAGACTAAACAAAAAATTGATCCGATTAATTTGAAAAGCTAGACTAGAAGAATTCGATGTTGCAATTTCATCAAAATGGCTTCGATCAAATGATCTTTGAATCTTGAATTGAAGGATGATTGTTTCAATTCTCAAAATCCTTACATTTTCCCTTCCTTCATTTCAGCCGAAAGAGGAAGCAGCCGTAGGCCCATAGCACACCAAATGAATTGATTCATGCGATGCTTTGTTTGGTCAAACAAAATTAGTGTGAGTCAAATGGACATGTGGGTTTAGTGGGTCAATGGGCTTAATGGAACAAGTGGGTCAAATGAAACCCAATTGGGGTGAATATTGTTCCAAACCCAACAGTTATCAATGCGCAATAACGTTGCTCCTTCATTGACAACTCAAATGACGAACTAGGCACATCTGTACTAAATAGAAGTATTAATGAAAAATTAAAATGCCTAAATTTAATTTTTACCATTAATTTGGGACAAAAGTTTAAGGCTAATTATGTGAAAAAAAAAATTTCTTGATTCATTAAGAGCCCTTTCAATGGAATTTAGCATTGTCAACGAAATGGATGTGGATGGATCATCCCTGGTGAATGGCCACGGTACACGCCACATAAGTTGAATGTGGATGGATCATCCCTGGGGAATCCAAGACTTGCAGGTGCGGGAGCGGTTCTACGCAATATCACAGGGGACGTGGTATTCGCTGTTAGTGTCTTCTTGGGTCACGTCACTGCCTTCCAGGCTGAGGCGTTAGCCTTATTATACGGTCTCATGAGTTGTCGGCATCTGGGCATTTCAGCTATGGAGATAGAAATAGACTCACAAGTACTTGAACATGAGATATAGACAGGAAAGGGTCCATGGCAGTCGGCAAGTGTTTTGTTTTGAATAGAGGAGCTCATTTGGAACTATTCGTTGTGGCACACCTATAGGGAGGAGAACGCGGTTGCAGATGCATTGCCCATGAGAGCAAGTGCTACAAGATCGACAACCCTTTGTCTAATGGGGACCCTACCCCGACAGCTGAAGGGGATGGTACTTCTAGATGCTATGAGCTTACCTTATATTCGAGTCTAGAAACGCTTTGAGGTTGGGTTAGGTTACATGTTCCCCCTATTTGTAATACATCATTTTTTTGGATTAATGAAATAGGCTACGGCCGCCAGCTTCGGTTGTTTTAACCCAAAAAAAAAAAAGGTAAAATAGAAAGGAAAGAGAGAAAAAAAATAAAATAAAATAAAAAAAGAAAGTGGGAGGCGCAGGCGTGAACGTCGATGTCGTAAGAGGATGGTAGAAGTACTACACTAGAGTAGTAAAGGAAGGAGAGGAAAGTGGAAACCCGTTTGTAAGTTTTTTTTAAAAAAAAAAACTTAATTGAGTGTAAAAGAAAAAAAAAAGAAAAAGAAAAAAGGGGGAGTCCCTGCAAATTTGGATGCGTTATCATTTATTAAAAAATTGGGCCCATAAATATATATTTTAAACAGGCCTGCAAATTAATTTTCTAGCCAAAAAAAGTACCCATATAAATGTATAATATTAGTGGGCTATATAATTTTGAGTTCCTGAAGCCGTTTGGCCACTAGGTTGTTGCCTTGGCCTGCTTCAGAGTCGGGCCTGACTAGATCTACAAATTCACATGGTATGAGAACCTGATAAACCGTTCGAGTATCATCGACAGATATTGCAATAAAGAATATTACCAGAAAATGGGTATTTAATACCGCCTCTTAGCACCGGTTCGTTGAAAAAGCAATGCTAACCAAAAAAACGGACATCATTGGCACAAAATAAGAGAATAAGTGCTATTTTCTTGAGTGTGATGAACCTGTAAGGGACCTTAAAAATAAAAGGTATTGGATGCACTCAATAATTTTTCCTAATTAAAATTTACATTTTATTTTTAAGTCCTCCTAATAAAGAAGATGATAAGTACTATTTGCTGGTTACACTATTTTTTAAAAAACATATACATTGAATGTACTCAATAATTTTTTCCATGACAGGGATCTAAACTGTGGTACTGATGGTGAATGCATGACATATTTATAGTCTCTAAAATTTTCCCACTCGAATATTTGGAAGGAAAAAAAGGAAAATAAAAAAATGTCATTGGTTGGGTTCCTCGTCCCCATTAAATGATAACTCACTCCATTTTGTATCTTCTGATAGAGTTCTTTTACTCTTATTCTCCAACTCAATCAATAATGCATTCAATTCAATTTTGGAATTTCAAAATCCTTATTTTCAATCCATCAAAACTTAGTGCTGTTACTTTTTAAATCCCATTTGAAAGTATATAATACCCCTCATCAATTGTGAGAGGTTGCAAACTTGGGGTCAACCCATTAATTATTGATTGGTCAATAATTAAAAATCAAAATTCAACTTGACTCGACTCAATTCGCATAACCTTAGTCGGTGCCATCCGATATTCATTATTTATACCTTACCAGCCCCAAGTGCTTGTTTATGCTTATGGGAGCGACTAGATGGACCGATGAAACATAGTCCCGAGAAGTCCCAAGGCATGCGAGTGGAATTCCATGTCAGCGCCTCGGGCAAAACAACGATTTTGCCCTTTGTTGCAGTTTTGAATTATCTCATTCTCTGTCCTACATGGAAAGAAGGACACCCATGTCAACTCCATCTTTCCTACAGCAGCTTGAGCCTTCTCTCCCATACAGTTAAGGTATCTGTTAGATTCCGGCAACATTTTTCGGCATCCCAATCCCCTATTATATGCATAAGGAACAATTTCAATTTTTTACCTTTGGTCGGTAGCGGGCACGAATGTTGTTGCGAGCTGAACACACCCAATACGTAGACGACGCAAGTTATACATTATCAAAATTGTAGATGCAATAAGTGAGAAATCTATGGGGCAAATGAGTAGATGTCGAGTTTTGAGGTAGGGAAAAGAAAAAAAATGTTCCACGATAACGTTAAGAGGAGATGAGATGAAATGTACGATAGCATTACGAATAATGTAACGTTACAAGACCATAAACCAAACAGGTACATCAAAAGTAGAGAAACATTACAGATAAGAGCATAAACTATTTAGACCCAAATACTCAGCATGTTGAGTTTGTGCTTACATAGAGGGCGAAACAGAAACCGAAAGAAATAATTTCCAGGTTCTTGAGTAGGGAACAAAATCGCCTTGTTGTTTCTAGCTCCGCTTTAGTCTTCACAAATTCCAACAGTAGATCTTCATTCAGGTTACGAATGAGTGTGAGCTCCTCGGATACTTCTTTCAGATGCCGGCGAAACACATCAATTGTTTGAGCAGCATCATCCGTAATTTCGTCAGCCCACAGGAAGAAATTACAGCCACGGTTATTCTGCAAAATTGAAGTAGTAAAACAGTAATATTAGCGCTTGGGGAGGAATAGGAAAACCATTTATAAGGCCTAAGTCAGAGAATTCTGACCACATAGAAAGGGCACCCAAGAAACTGCCTCTTTTAATTTTTGGAAGTAGATGAAGTGTACAGCCTAGCATATTGCTGACAGTTGCAGAAGATCCCCCCACCGATTGGGGAAAAAACTAAACAAAGACAACAAAGATGCTGGGTATGAGCAGCCTGTCATAGTTGAATCTATAGTCGGTGAGATGACGAAATAAAAATTATCTGAAGTGAATGTTGTTTATATAAGCGATTCAATGGCAACGGTTACGAGTGAATTTGAAATTCAAAAATGTTACTGTGCATGAAACGGGAACTGAAAAAGGAACTGACAGTATGGAAAGTATGAAAGGGGTGAAGGCAAGTGGAGGAAGTGGAGTGGTGTAACAGGTGGGGGCATAGTTTTTGACCGGGCATAGTTGCGATTGCGCGAGTGGTTAGTTGGTAATTCATCAGAGAAAGAGTTTTTGACCGGGCTGACTGCAGTTGTAGGATCAAAAAAAATTCCATCAAAGTAAAAAATGTAAAACAACACAGCTGAGGTTCCAAAACAATATAGTTGGTAGGATGTAACGTTACATTGTCGAAGAACCGGGGCATCAAACACAATTGCCGAGAATAAAATATATTGTTGATTGACTGAGGCTCAAGGGAATGGGTATTCAATCAAATAAGTCACACAAAACACAAAAGAAATTGTAATCATCCAGCATTCAAAAAATGAATTTATACGAAAATTAAAATAAGCGAAAGGTATTGTAAATTGTCATCCAAAAACAGAAGGTTGAAGATTGAAACTAAGACCTCCAGCGTATGCTCTTGCTTTCAATGAACAATTTCGTCTGTTCGAGCACATGATCTCTTCGTTTGTTAAGGCTGCTCAGCATAATCATCGCGCAGTACTTTGCGAGGAAATATAGCCTTGTGTTATACTGTGAAGCATAAAGAAGTAAGTAAGGACTGTGGTATGCAACTGAAACAATGAAAAAAGAAAGGACAAAGTGGTGAGGAATCTTACCTTAGTGAGGTCAGGCTGCCCGCACAGTATCCCAACAAAATTTTCAATGTGATGCATGGCATATATGCCGCAGTCATTGGAGTCGTCGTTCTCCCAACGTTTAGTCCTCCAAGGAAAAGCCACTACGTCAAGGGTGAAACGACGCAGCGGGTCTCCAATGCCATCGAAGAATACTGCCATTGCCTTTTGCTTCAGAGTAAAAATGTAAGTGAATTGAATGAGGTTGTTAAAAGTTTAGGTGCTATGATAAAATGTAGAGGATATTACCAGAAATTGTGGAGCAATTTCCCAGTCCGCTGCCAGCTCGTTGTGAATTATGTAATCTAGGACATGGACTGTATGTCTTCTGAAGTTGAACACTACTACTATGTAGTGGTCGTACATGAGTATAGGAACGAAGAACTGAGATAAAAGGCATAGGTAGTTATTAGCGAAAATACGGTAATGGAAAGTAATACTACAGAGTGAATAGTTTAAAAGAATGAAACCCCAAAAAAAAAAAAAAAAAAAAGAGAGTGAGAAAACCGTAGCTGACCATGTCCCAGGCTGACAAGGCTCTCAGGTGGTATTCGTAAAACATACGTATCTGCTCAACAACAATATCCAATCTGGCATCTTCAGGCTTGTACTCCAAAGAATCATACATATAACAAACGCTGAAGTGTAAATAAGCAGAAATGATGAATGTAATGTGATTGAAGACGGTGGTTGATAGTTAATAATTACCTCTTGAATCAAGTGGAAATACTATCTCTTGGAATTCAATTTCGCGTCAGGGAGTGAATTGTTCATTATTGTCCCCCAAACATCAAGGATCACCAAAAATATCTGTGGCCAAGGTGCAAACGATACCGAGTCCATCCTTTGAATGACTAGTTTACCCTCGTCCGAGAAAATCAACCGCTAAAATGTTAAATATAACCATGGATGATATAGGTAGGAATGAAATTGGAAGTTTGGTGAAAACATGTGAAAAACAAAAGATTGTTGAAGACGTACCTCATTTCTTGATCGTCCTGGGTGACACAGTAATCAGCTACCTCGACTCCATGAGCGGTGATCAGCCGTGATGTGGGACTTAGTTTTTTCATGAGGCTGGACCGGAAGACGGTCTCCATGTTGGATGGCCAGTCGTGCCATGGAGCAACGGTAGCCGGTTCGGGCTGATGTGCTACAGGTGTTGAAGATACAGGAAATGTTGTCTCACCTTGAGCTCGTAATTTGTCGGTGGCATTTTCCTGAGAATCAGGTTCAGAGTCCATGCCTACATTTGCCTTTGATTCATATTAATGAGTGAATTAACCTCGGTGATCTGGTAAGGTGGGTTCAAGGGGAACAAGGCCTAGTATATTGGTCAGCCATTGAAGGATGTACTGCAACTCAGGCTGCGACTCATCCCCATCACTGTTCACCAAGGGCATATTCAAAACCACCAGCTATTTGCCATGATCCAATGGAGCTGTTTCAGCTCCTTTAGTTTCAGGTTTTTCATATTGAAACAAGTTGTCATCGGCTGGTTGCAAATCTTCTTCGCTGTCGTTAGGATTGGCATCGGCTGGTTGCAAATCTTCTTCGCTGTCGTTAGAATGCTCAGATTCATTTGATTCATCAATAGAATTGGATTGTTCGGGGGTAGGATCTGACTGACCAGCTTGATTTGTCCCAACCAAGAGTGCTCTGATTTCTTGGAAATTGTTGACATGGTTGTCAATAGACATAACCAAAGAGGAGCTGTCGAGCGAGGGTGTAGAGGCGATGATAAGACCATATCTTTTCAGGCTGGCAGCTGCAGCTTGCAATATTAGGCAGTGCACTTCTGAAAGCATACTGATCTCATTGATGTATAAGACTGCAGCACCATGGTAAGCCTATACTTTCGAAACAGGACAGTGTGAGAAACATAAATAATAAGTATGGACTACACAGAAGCAACCTACGAACTTGAAAAGAAGTTAGTGTGAATTAGGAATTTGTAGGCAGCAAGAAAATGAAGCATCAATAGGGAGAGAACGTAATGTAACACAGGAGGAAGATGCAGGATCAATAAATGGTTAGGGAAACGGCAACAGAAGAGTATGAATAAACGGTACATGGCTCAGTACAAAAGTTACAATCAATGGCAGAGTTTGACAGACAAAAAAATGAAATTGCAACAGTGAATCATGGAGCAAAAGAAGATGACCTGAAATGGATTAGCTGTTTACAAGAGAAAAGAAAAAATCCATGATCCAGAAACGAAGAATATTAGCCAATGGAATGTAAATGAAGGAATATAAATTGTGACATATTAAATAAATAAGTCTTGAGGAGGCGATACGGTAACAATTTCACAGATTTGTAAAAGGTAGCAACATTCGTAGCATAGACATTATAATTGACGGTTGTAAGACCAGAAGCTAATGCTCCATATACATTTACCCTAAGTAACAATCAGACCACAATGGCACATTGGAAAAATAGGGTGTGTTGTAGGAATATTATATCCATATAATTTACATATAAACATCGCATAAATGAAGACAATAAACGTTACATACTGACAGAATAGTACACACTCAGAAAGTAGAAAAGAAATTGAGTTAGTGTAATTAGTTGAAGGAACGAGATACATGGGCTCTCAACTGATTCATTATTTTGTCCTCGTCTTGGAAATTTGAAACTATCCTTCGTTTGGGAATAGGATAATCATCTCCTTGATACACTCCCTTGCCATATGGAGGTCCATCTTCTAATTCAGCTTTTATCCTCTTAGCAAGTTCATCCTTAAGCCAATTATGTATCAACGGTAGTGTAGGAAGGGATATCTTGTTCCCCGAAGTGAATCGCTGGAACTACAGAACTTGCAACAGGAGCTGGCATCCATTGAAATTCTTCAGCTTATTTTTTGCTTTATATCCAGAAATAGCAGCACAAAGTCGCTTAAGTACATAGCCACACCAGTCTAGTCTATGTATTCTTGCAACGTTGGTGAGTGAATTGGCAAGCATGAAATCAATCCGATGTCCTGACATTGGGGCCAACAAATTGCTCATGCTGTAAAGCACGAAAAAATGCTTGAAATCATCCCCACCATCCTACAACTGATTGAGGATAACATGTGCTAGTTTGTGCTTGGAAACTTGTCCAGTTTTAGGCAAGCCATATTGTTTATGCCATTGACGCCTCTATCTAACCACATCGTCATCAGGTGGTGTTTCCTCAACCTCATTCACATCATCAATGGGAAGCATGAAGACGTCGTGGACGTCATATTTGGTTACAAGGAATTTCACCGAGTCTCCATCGTCATTGTGTTGGGGTTGAAGCATCCATAATCCACTTAAACAGTGAACCATCAAGATTACTGTAGTCACATTTGAGGATTCCCCCAAATCCTATACTCTTAACGGCCACAATCTGATTGGGATTCAACTTTGATATTAGATCGCATAGTGCTTTCGGCCTACACTGGTTGATGAACTCTGAGTTCTTTCTCAATTTTTTGGTGGATTTTTTGACGCCGGGGTCATCCTCATTCTGTCGACGTCTCTTACGAACATTGCCAACTGTTTCTGGGGCTTTAGCTTTTGCTTTGCTCTTCTTAGTTGTAGGCTTGGTTTTCTTAGTAGTATCCTTAACTATCCTTGAATTTTAAGAAAGAGTTTAAATAGATTACACAAAGGCAGCTGAAAGGCAACCGTGGATATTTAATTCTAGAATCCGAACTATGGATACATAGAAATTATGAAACAGGGGAAGGCTAAATAAATGTGTAACAAAGGGTAAATAATATAAAAAATTTACCACCAACATCTATTAAGAATCTAGGCATTGTGGAAAAGGAAAAATAAGCAATAACAAGCATGTAAAAGCATCGCAATATTTTGTTGGGTCAGGAGAACAGAACCTCACTTTGGGAAGCTGGTTGTTTCTAGCATTGTCCCCTATGTCCGGCGTCGTCACTGCGGTTGCCGTCGTCACTGCCGGCTTCATCATCGGCGATACTGGAAGATTCCATTAATTGTTCGGAGACGTTTTCTTCTTCCGATTCATCTAACACAATTTAGGTTTTCTTTCTTTCCACTATTCTGCACGCCATTAGGGTTCTAAGGCGACGGAGGTGGATGATGTTAAAAACTGGGCAACTATTAAGTTGGCCTTATTCTGAGCAGGTAGGGAATGGACAAAAAATAACTGGGAATTTAGCTCCCAAGGATATAGTTTACAGTGACCCTTGGTTGCAGGAGGAAGATGTGGAATCGATTTTGGAGGGAAGACAAAGTAGTTAGAGCGACAAACTATAGACCCCTATGAATTGCTACAGTTGTACCTCACCTCCGTTAGTGGGCTCTACTGTAGCATCGAGAGCGAGACATATACAAAGTGTAATGATGATCTTGGCTTTTCAAGCATAGAGTGGTGATGGAAATGTGTTAGGAAATGACAACATGCAGTTCTATATTTTAAGAGATGAACAGTTTTGGCGGCTAAACATGGTGGGAAAGAAGATGCATTAGTAGGCAAAAAAAAGGTATTTGTTGTGTTGCAAATATAGGGCATAAAGTTGCGTAAATACGTAACGAATGTTATAATATAAAATGTTTTTCAATTAAGTCCCGAGATCAATACATTATTTACAATTTAATAATTTTTTCAATTAAACCCCGAAATCATAAAATTATTTATTGGTAAAAAGGGCATGTAAATACCTTGTGCAGGAATCTGTAATTACGAATTTATTATTTATAAATTTACATGATTGGCAACTAACAACGATAAAGAAGTAAAATAAAAATATATATTTAATAAATGACCGTCCTAAGTTGGTTAATTAATTTAGGGTAAGGGTTTATTATATTTTTGGGTTACACGGCATGGGATTCAAACAATATTTCACATTTTGACACACTTCCCGTATCATTTGAAGTATGCAATTTTTTGGATCTAGGTACATATTGTCTTAACAAATGGGAAGAAACTAAATAAATAAATCAAAACCCTTCTTTTTTTTGTTACTGAGAATTTAGTGGTTTTGAATAAATTAAACTATAGTACACCCCAATGCAGTGGACGAAGTTTAAAGGTGGCCAAATATATATTCAATAAGAATATGATCAAAGGAATATTTATGGCAAAGTTTAACAAATAAAAGTACAACCAAATGTTAGAAACGTTACAGAGGTCATATAGAATCATCACAAATCTAACATAGACTGGGGGCGTTTTCAGGGTTCCTGTTTCAAATATTTCTTCACTTCCTCCAACACGGTAGTCTTCACCCAATTAACGTCGTTGTAGACAATCCTTGTACAGAAATCCGCCCTTAGACACACCCTATTATCTTCCTGTGAATGACAAAATGAAAGGGGAAGTGCTTTAAAATACTGGGAATCTTTTATTGAGAATGAAATAGATGACAAAAATTATGGACATCTTCAAAATACCTTGGTAATGTTTGGCATGTCGTCCAGATGGCCACTGAACCACTCCATATTGTGCATCAGGAAGACGCCGTAATCTGTGCCGATTTCTGCGCGTTTCCAAGGAAGGCTGACATCATACACTTGGAATTTCCTCACTTCACTGCGTCGCGGGTCGTTCCTCCCCATAAGGTATTCAGCAACGACACCTCGCTATACGAAGAACATATGTAATAAAACATAGTTTAATTTCTAATCCCATCATTCCCTTTGTATAAAGCATGAAAGGATGCATATGGGAAAATGAAATCATAACTCACCAGAAACTTTGTTGGCTGCTTGAACATCTTCGGATCATTGTGCAACCAATTATCCAGGTATTGCACTCTGGATCTATGAAAATTAACAACAACCAGGAAGTAGTGGTTTTCCCTGGATAAATATCTGATGTCCTAAAAATCGTATCAGTACATTGATCATTAAATATTTATTTGGTCATATTTGCAGGGAAAAAATGTTAAACCAGTGTAATTAGGAGAAAAATGTTAATTGAGTTAATGAAATCAAAATCACAAACACAACCGAGTAGGTCTCAAACTTCACTGACCATGTCCGCTTTGGTAACATCAATTCCAACCAATCCAAGCCAGTGATCCCAAGTTCTAATCAACACATATGGCTCACATGTCTGGCCATCGAACTACATGTTGGAAACAAATATTATTATGAAAGTATATTATGAAGTTATTCCGAATTAAATTGCAGGTAATTTAGAAGATAAGGCAAGGGATCATACGCTCATAACCACATGAAAATATACATGATATATGGACTTGGTTTTCACCCATGAGGCGGTGTTCAGAAGAATAGCGTCTCACTGCAATTACATTAAACAGTGCATAATATAAACCATTAATTACCAAAATATGCCGCAAAGCGTACACATGTCAATCTAATTACTGAAATTGTAGTTGTTACCTCCTCTTTATTTTCTCTAAGTTGGAGTTAGGTAATAGTCAGCGATGTGCAACGTGTGCACGATCAAACACTTCAGGGCTCTGTAATTATTGACAATCAGCCGGCAAGTGGACTTGTATTTTTCATTTGGCTGCCATTCTATCCAGGGGGTGTATTCAATGGATCAGGGCGTATAGTCGTCCTTCTATGCTTCCCTTGACCGGCCACTGAAATAGAACCTCCTCCCTCGATATCTTCAACAGCGAGGGATGTTAGCCCCTCATTGACATTGGCGGTGGGTAACATTGATGCCGCAACATTTTTTTCATGCACTGCTCCGACCTTATTCCCTCTTGGTGTGCCAAACCCTGCATGTACATCTTAACTCATTAAATCTTCTATATTTTCCCGAGACTCTGCATTCCCACCGAGTGTAATCAACTCGCCTGACTCCAAATGTTCGCCCTCGACATTGACGGACTTAGTTCCTCTTGATTTAGCCACCTCCATAGCAACATCCTCGATTGGGTTGATACAGAATCCAATTTTTCACATCCACTGTTTGCACCAGTCTGACTCCCATTTGGGGGGAGAGGCCTAAACTTTCCTGCTCAATCTCCTTTTCATTTCCATCAACTGGCAGTTTTACAAGGACTATTTCAAAATCCACTTCCTCATCCCTAACTTATTTAGCATCTACTATTTTTCTCCCCTTTTCTACAACCTCCTCACTCCCCTTCCCCTTCCTTGCCGGGGCCGCCTCATTCTGTTCTTCATCACCATCATCAATGCTAGTTACAGCTGGTGTTCCAGCTTCGAACACCTCCTCTGTATTACTAGCTGTGTGTGGTTTGGACAATGATTCATTTACGACACACAATGTCCCTAAGAAGTTAGGCAAATCTACCATAACATACCTATGAAAGTAAGACCTAAGACGACTAATAGAAGAGGTGTTGACATGGTTCCGGAGATCAGCCAGGATATTGGAAAGGATTGATAAGACTTCACGAGAGACTACATATAAGTCTCTAACTCCATATGCTATTTCTCTTGCATAAGGCTGATAACACTAAATTGATGTGTTAAAATGTAATCATAAAATAAGTTACCATTTACAGTACATTTAACATATATGCTGAATCAATTGATATATTGTTATAGTTGTATAGAACTAGAAGATAAAAAAGTAAACCGACAAAGTAAAAAACATTTCGACTTACCTCTTCGTACTCCTCCCTCAGCTGTGCTTTGTCCATGTCTTCGCTCTGAAGATTGAATATTATTGATCGACTGTGAATTGCGAAAGGGGGAATCATTGCACCCAGGCGTGACACAGGGTATGTATTCAAAATAAGTTCACCCCCGCCAAAGCCTCCAGACTGCATATCCTCGACAATTCGTTTGTTCACATTTTCCTCCGTCCAATGTTGGATAAGAGGTAGAGCAATTAAAGCCAGCATCCCTCTCCATGTCATTCTATGGAATATAATAACGGCAAAAGCAACAAACATCCGTCAAAGTCTATGTCATCATTTCTAACACTGTATTTGTGACGGGCATTACACAACGTTCAAGAATATATGTGCACCAATCAATTTTTGTAATTCTACTTGTATCAATAATAGCACCCAAGGGTAATGAATTAAGTAAATATGTACGACTCAGAGTGAGAAATGAAGAAAGGAAAAAAATGATTTAAAAAAATTACAAAGTCATCCCCATCTTTATTCAGTCTTTGCAAAATTAGATAAAAAATTACACTGTGTGGGGGATTATTGTTCAGATTGACACTGTACTGATCGAAAACCCATGAGTAGAAACCGAACGTATCATTATGAATGCATTGGGCAATAAGTTTCTTATTCTCACCCATTGGCAACATGAAGACATCGTGGAAATCAGCTGTCGTGACTGAGAATCTTGCAGATTCATTAATTTGGAACATTCGGCTGTGGGGGTTGAAATGCTTTATGGTCCGCTCACCCAAATCTTCAGGGACGGTTAAATTCTTTAGACCCTGGATGCCTTCAAACCCAACCTTTCTAATTTCGTTCCTCTTGGCCGGTGTCAATTTTTTCAACAAATCAGCAAGCATAAAAGGCTGGTTATGGTAAAACTTTGCCTGCAAACATTTCATTTTGCTATTTAGCATTCTAGAAGTATCATCTAATGGACGGCTTGATATATTTTTCACTGTAACAAAATGCATGAACAAAACGTTACATGCGTCAACATTATGGTACACAACAGTGACCTAAATCCCTGGAAAGGGGACAAATTATCCATGTGAAATAAATAAGGGAGCTTCTATTACTACATAAATTAGGCTCATCCTAACGAATAGAAGTAATGAAATTACTCAAGGCATTACACTTTATCTTCGTAACTATGCGGATAATTAAAGGAAAATATGTACTCTTTTTGGGGTGTTGTAATACCAAAATTTATACACGCATTACTTGGATTCGAAGGCTCCACTGTCACCGGACTAATGTGGGTTTTCTTTCTTTGGGTAATGGGACCCAAATAATCAATACCGGGAGAAGGTTTTCGCGATGGCCTATCAACCGTAGCCTTGGTCAAATCGTAGTATGAGGGTTGACCTTTCAACACAACAGACGCGGCCAGTCAATGAGAGCTTCTAGTTCTCATTATCCAATTGCTACCGGGCCAATTTTTTCTTTCCAGCAATAGTAATTTGGCGCAAAACTGAAAACGCACAATTTTAAAATCTCGACAACGACGCGCTACTGTGGGATAAGTTAGGAAAGTTGAAAGTAAATGGGACTTTTGAAACGAATACCTATTAATTGCTATTTCACCCCTACATCTTGGGAATAATTTTGCCTTCCCCCCAAAACGCAAACATGGGCCCAGTTTGTAGGCGGGTCATGTTATGGGCCATGCCAACCTTACCTCACATTAATAATTTCTAAAGTGGGCCACGACTTAAAATGGAATCGTGGCCCAGGTCATTATACACAATTACAAAAACTCGATAATGCTAGGATGAGATACCACAGGCATTGTCGGATATTACGGATGTTGTATGGAACATTACATTTCTCTTTCGGGTCAAATATAATTCGATTCAAACTCCCATAAGCTACTGGTGTTTCTATAATCTGAATGGAAAAATAGTGCATATGTTTCGGGGCAAAAAATGCAATTAAACCTCTATGCGGAATCCAAAAAAAGACTGGGATGGGTTTCCGTCCAAACCTTAGCATCAATACCCCCGTCGCGAGAGGTTTCGGTTGTTGCATAGCTTAAACCGGATTTTCCCAGTCCGCATGGATGATCACTGCATTCTTCCCTTTGAACCTTACCGGGTTTATAAATAGGGCCCCTACGAGGGTCTTTAACGGAGGTTGTTGACTAATGCATGATTTTCACCGATTTCGGTAATACACTTTGACCAGGTTTAAACTACCATTTCCTATGCCTAGGTAATAGGCTAATTTGTTATTGGAGTGCGTTGATGTTCGCGTACAAGTTTTTTTAAAAAAAAGGTTCGTGTTCACTTATATATAGATCTAAAATGGTACATTGTTTGCGTATTTTCAGTGCATGGTCGCATTACAAACGTTACACCATACTATTTATGTATATCACACCCACGATCAAATTGTAACATTCAGCTTTCTTCATAAATTAAGACCTAACTGCACATTCTCTGTAAATGGAAGGTGCTTAGCAATGGGCTAAAAAAATAGTCTATCCAAACTCACTTTATGTGTCACCTTCACATTAAACAGTGATACATGTAAATACCATAATAAGTAGTCCTCATTAGAAGTATTTTGCATTTCACCATTTTTTCTGCCTATACACATTACAGTTAATCGGTGTGGTTATGAACATTATTTTTTTAATTACCTCAATACTATTAACATAAATAGTGTATACAACAATTTAGTGCAAACCGATCCAATAACGTCCATTCATTAACCTACACCATGATCGATTTTAAAAAAAAACAAATAAAAAAACGCGGTGAATTGAGTGTGGCGGTTTGGCTAAACTGTCTCCCAATGAGGATAGTGGACATCATGGGATACACGGATGTTAATCATAATTATCGTCGTTGCGCCTATAAATACTTTGAAGTCACCGACGACGCTAAATCTCTGCTTCTAATTTTATTTTCCCACTAGACTGTAGCAAGGGATTCAGTTGTTATGTTGAGAAGGGCAGGCGTATGCTTGCATCAGGAAAATTGCACAAGTATGTCAGACAGAGGTGGAATTGGGGAAAATTGGTGAGGTTGCACCGAATTCCCTTGGGAAGCACGATTAAGTTCAATGTAAGCACAAAAATGAACCACGAAAGTATACACGCTTTGCTTGATTTAGTAGTCTTGCGTGCTTAATTTAAAGCATTAAACATGGACCAGACTTTCAATATAGTATCATCTAGTGTGGACATAATCTACAGTACATGTACTGTATTATTTTTACATCCAGGAATTATGAATGTCAATTTCCATTTTCTAATTGTGTTCGTCATAACAGTCACTAATTTATGCTCCATATCTTCTCCTAATCTGCACCGTCTAAAGATGTATATTATTGTTCATATTCATAGACACTTCAGTGAAAATTTATTTCAAGCATTAACATTTAATACATCAACGGCCCCATATCTCGTTCTCGCTATTTTGGTAATAAATTTCTATGTGAAAGTGACGAAAGCACAAGTACATCAGAACTAAATACACGCCCTGGGTGAGATTGTGGTCGGAAATGAACTGGAACCAACTATAACCTTGAAAGCAAAATCTTGTTTCATACAGACACTGCGCCTCCAGCAACCAAGTAAATAATTTGGCTTCTTCTAATACTGCATCACACGCAATGAAATCGGCATCGTTGTTGAAACCCCATGGAATATCCTGAAATATACGAGTAAGTTGTAACTCAACGAATAGTCATTTTGAAGAGGAAGTAAAAAATATTAACCTTATTTGGAGTTTTTAAAATCAAATACATATTACGGACGTACAATAATACTGAAATATATATTTATTGAGTACGAAAAGATAAATTGCATACCCATTTATATTCGAATTCCCCTCCTAGACGACTGATGTATCTTGGTTTCTTAAATTCACCGGCTAAAGTTTTGAATTCATACCTTTCAGGGCCCCCAGCCTGAAACATGTGCATATAGATTGTGTCAGTACCTAATATCTCCAACTGAACGAAATCACCCGATTTCATCCCAAACAAATTGAATATATGTCTAAGGCCATCGCCGTATATAAAAGCCTCTCTGTCTAATGAAGAAGTCCACCGCAGAATGCAATTATGTTCTGCAATAGCCGTCTTGATTAAAATTTTATCACTGCATGTATTTTGTAATTTGGAAGAATATATCTTTGGAAAAACCTAAGAATGTAAGAAAAAAACATAAATTATTCGAATAACAAAATGTATTAAATCAACTACTAAATTGTAATAAACTTAGGAACAGTTACAAATTATGATACTTACCTTCGCAAAATCTTCTAATTCAACAAGTTCATACACTTTGCTCGTATTGTTCCCTCCCATTTTTCTCATACTCCAAACCAAGGATGTAGGAGGAGGACAAATGAAGGTAAGATATGAAGAAGTTTTCGGGGGTCAAAAGCGAAATTAATAGAGGGAATATTACCCCCCGGGCCTACCATCCCCACATAAGCCATAGCACCCCCCAGCACCCACATGGGTTAAGGCACTCAAATCAATCCTGAAGAATTCATCTCGTGGGTAAGCCTGTTGTCAAATCACACAATTGGCCTCGACTGCAACATTACTTTTTCAACACGTCAGCCATGCCCCCACCACTTCTTAATACTTAATTAGTTCACGTTAGCATCCCGTGTCATTACAATTTCAGCTCATAATTTTTACATTGTAGCCCATGGAACGTTCCTTTCCACGTCAGTATGCCATGCAGTGTACTGCACCCTAAACCCTGTAAATCCTTTAACATAAACCCTAGAACCTAATCACTAAACCATTAAACCATCACCCTAAACCATTAAATCTATCGCAGGCCATAATACAGTAAACGTAGTTACAAATTGTAAATTTTTAGTGCAAATTGTGTGACCCCGATCGGAACAGTTGTATTGATTTATTCATGTTCTTAATCTTTGCCTAATTATTGATCGCACTGCTAAATCCTTTTCCACCATATATTTTATGAAGTCAGAAATACAGTAGAATATGCAGCGTTTCAACAATAACTCCACATATAAAGGCAAAAAAGTTCGTTGTATTATGTAAACTGACAGAAAATCAAATCACTGTCATCACTTTGTCTAAATATTTGCCTGTCTGTAAATTTATGTATAAATACAAACTCTATTTAAGGCGCAAATGTTCTATTGGTTTTATAATTACCAGTTCATGTCCTAATTGTACGTGCACACCCTAAAACCTTTACCGCTGTGTGTAGATTAGATTCAAGGGAAAAAAAATTAAAAAAAGTTTTCTCCATTATTACCCCACCACGTATTTACCCTCTTCAATGTATTATGTCATTATAAACATCAACAGCTAAAAACCCTGAGTATTTGGAAATATTATGCAATACACCTAATTCATACTGTATCATGGAATTATATTGCTAAAAGGTTTAGGGATATTACCATCTAAATAATGATAAATATATTTAATTTGCCCCACTAATAACAAATATGTATTTCTAGGTGTATGTTTCTGTATCATCAGAGTGTTGCATTTCATCCACATACTATATCATGTCCTTCTATAATCCTAACTAAATAGGTGTAAATTAAACAATCAACTATAATATAGTTGATCGTGCAACGTAATTAATTAACAATGTAAACCCTTTATAATTATCCATAGTATGTCACATTTTAGCTCATAAATTTACATATTTCTTTCGTTATTGCAAGTTCAGTCATTATAAACCTTCCATTCATTATCTTATTTATGAAATTAATTGTGCCTATACTCATAAATTGTGTATATTTTTTAGTCACCGGTGGTTTACCAAGCCGATAAAAACATACACCGTATTGGCCGACAATGAATTTATATAACCGAATCTATTTACAGGATTGATTGTATTTACATAGATTGTGCATGTTACGATCTCCGTTTATTAAACATCATAATAACCACAATATTATTTATTAAATAAAGAAATAATTTACACGAAAAGTTCCAATGTGAATCATACCAATACATCACCATGGCCACCGTACTCCATTATATAATGTTTCTTCTGTCATCCAAATTCAAACTGATCCCCTATTTTTTACTTTTTAATTACATTCAATCAGTTCTCTCATATCCCTTACACATATCTCCCCTTCTGCGGGTTTTTCCTTGGGATTTTTGGCCAATTTTGCTGCCAAGAAGTGGGCGTACCTTATTAATTGCTGTTTTGGAGGGAAATTTAGGTCTGTAAATATGTTGGTTGTATTTCTGGCAACCATAATCAACCAACTGAAGTTTTAGTCATACTTCCAAGCAATGGCACCATCGAGGCAGCATACCATGGTCTTGTGATCATCTACCACTTTATGCCAACACAGCCATCCTATCCATAAAAGTAAAACAAATTTCTCATCCACTCAATCACATCCTTTACCAGTATCTCAAGCCCCACCACCTCAGATCGGTGTACCGGATATTGTTGAAATCAATGACCCCGTCCCTGTTCAAAAGGCTACACCACAACCACTGCAATAGGCGAACTCGATCGGATCCCCCGCCGCCGGTAACATGCCCAGCAGTACGATGCAGGAGTTGTCTACCACCAGGCTCACGTCAAACTACTGATCGAGCTGCGTGTTCTCATGCGCTTGATGATCCCTATGTTTGGCTTCAAGGCGGTGGCTTCACTTTTGGACACCTGCGCAACACAGGTTGCCACGGTGGAGAGAATTTACGAGGAGGATTGCACCTCAATCTGTACGAAACATTCCAATTCAATTTGCTTCCTCGTACGTCGGCTGGGAAATTGTCCAATCCATACCACGGGTGGACATGTCCATTCTCAGGCACGAGGGTCAAGCAACCCCAACTATGAACATACCTCCTCGTAAAGTGACAAAGCTTTTTGACTTTGTTAGCCTTACCTTAGATGATTAGTAGATTAACTTATGGGTATTTTGAACCTTCCACCTGTTTTCTATTAAAAAAATTATATTATATTTTGGGTAAGATTTTTTACTTTTGGAACAATAGATTACGAAGGATTGTCTAGTTCATGCTTTAATGCTGTGTATCCCCCATGTTAGGGTGGCTACGTCCAATGGATGAAAATCTTTTGCTTAGTTGGATAATCTACTTCTGTCTATTATTAACGTTACTTGATTTGGTCACGATCGTTACATTCAATGGTTCTAACGTTACGACAAAAAAAAAAGTTGTCATCTATATAGCTAACCATACAGTCTAACACAAAGTACGTTACACAAATTTTTATTTTTTTGCCTGTGCGGTCCCGAAAAAAGCATAGCACTTCCTCCTAACAATGTTCAATTAACACCTGGTTGCTATAGGGTTTAAAACCATTCTTTCTGAACTTCAGTCCTATTTAAATTTGCCTTTCGCAGGCAATTTCAATATACCAAAGAAAATATAATAGTCCGATTGTATGGTGGAAAATAATTTTCCCTCTTTTTTTTTTTAATACAGCTATGTTCATAATATAATCTAACTCAATATTCAATGGGGCCAATTACCATACTAACTGTATTTCCATACCCTAATAGTTTAGTACTGTTATGATGATAAATTATCCTTTAATGGCCTGTACGTTAAAAATTTACTGAGCTTACTATTATGCTTACTTTACCTAACTCCTTATTTACATGTAATCCCAAAAAACAAAATTCCATTATCATAGCCACATTTTTAAATGATCACTATTATGCGTATTTTAACCTTCTCCTTAAATGACTGTATATATTTTTACATGTTTTAAAAAATTTTAAGCATACCAAAATAACTAACCTATGAACCTACCACTGTGAAAACTATATAGTACCTTTCAAATTTAACTATTACTTTCGCTCACCAAATCAATGACTAAATTTACCTAGTTACTGATTAAGGTGAAAACTAGAACTTTTTACCGGTTTGGAGGTAAGGAGGTTAGGGAAGGTATGAGAATATTGGGGTGGGGCGAGAGGGGTGGTTGTTTGTGTGTTTGGGCGCCAAAAAAAATGGTAGTGGAATATTTCGCCTCTGTACTACGGATATTACAGAATGGCCCTACAATAAAGATCTCTATCTCAAAATGGTTACTCGATCTTGATTCTATCACGCTGCCGCATTTATTGCACCACTTGATAACCAACCGCCCAGCCCCGCAATACAGTCTATTCAAGACCTTCACGTCGACTACGTGCTTATGATTTCACTATACTATCACATCAAAGTTGGAAATTTTATTGCTACACTTGTCATTGGATCATCTATTAATTAGCATTCTTAAATTTAAAATAAATCAATTCATAACCATTTTAACCACAGCGATTATGTACCAATTGAAAAACTGTCTACTTCCGAAAAGACATTTAAGCTTCAGAAACAACGTTACATGCACTTTACATCTTCGTTAAACTAACGCTTATGAAATGGTACATACGGGATTTCCTCTTCATCGTTTTACCCTTCATAATACCAGAACAGTTATATTTACAGTATAGAATACCATAAACCCTCATCAATGCATCAAGTTTCGTGCTTAAGGTTGCTTGGTTTTCATCTTCATAACCCTTCAATCTCTCAATGTTCGGTCCCCACCCCTCCCCCCCCCCCAATATTCTGCCGAGCGTCATTTAATGCGCCTTGGACCTACTTTCCTCCGTACCACGTCATTCCTGGTCATATACAGTCAACACTACCAGGGTTAGTATCCGTCCTTCATCCCCTCCTCTAAAACTACACGAAACCAGAAGCATCATCGGAAAGTACGGAATACTTCTCTCCTACTTTTACTTGCACCTAAAGGACAACTTTCCATCAACCCCAAGATTCGATGACCGAAGAAATTACACATTCTAATTCTTCCCTGTATCAAAGTCTATTTGGATCGAATGATGATGACGATGACGAAGAAACCCCCCTCCAACAAGGTGACTGTGTTGGTGAATTTAATTTGTCCGACGACAGCGATTCGGACTATCAGCTACTTCCCAGAGATCCTTCAGCCACCGACCCTTCATTCGACGAGGTCAACGACAAACAAGAACAATTTGTTGAATGTATTGTTAAACCTCATTTGCTCAAATCAGAGGATCCCCTCATATCATACTAGGGGGAGGAAGATAATTTGGACCCACCAGGGGTCGTCAAGATGCACAATAAATACAGTTGCGTTCTTACAATAGTTGTAGTGTAACAGGCTCAGGCAAAAAATCTTGGCTTCAGCGTTGCGATATGGACTAGCAAAAAGGATAAGGAAATCGGCTTCCTGCTCTGGATAACTATATGTTGCCACCGCGGCAAGAAGGAAAAATACAAGAAAAGTTCCCAACGAATTGGGTGCCGCGCACGGATTAATGTTAAGAGGCTACAGCCCCGTGGATGCTGGTGGATATCTGGCATCGATCACTCGCACAACCACGAACTTGTGCCTACCATGGCCTTCATGATGTCTAGCCATAGGAGAATCAAGAATTCCCTAAAGAGGGAGTTGGTTGCAAACGATATCGCCGGCGTCCGACCTTCAAAAAATGCCAGGGTTCTACAGGTCAAAGAAGGTGGTCCGGCAAATATGGGTTGTAGCACTAAGGATTGTCTCAATTACATTAACAAGCAAAGGGCACTAACCATTGGTCCTGGCGATGCGGACTCGATCAGGAGACTTTTCCTACAGATGCAATCTGATGATTCCTCTTTCTTTCACGTAATGGACATCACCCAGGATGGAAGGCTTTCCAATGTGCTCTGGGTACACTCGCGAGCCAAGGCGGCCTACCAGGACTTCCATGACGTTATCATATTTGACACCACCTACTTGGTTAACAAGTACAAGATGCCTTTTGGGGCATTTCTTGTCGTCAACCATCACGGAAATCCACTTTGCTCGACTGTGCTCTGATTTCACACTAAGATGTTTCAACTTTCAAGTGGCTTTTCTCAACCTGGCTGTGGGCTATGGGTGATGTTCATCCCAATGGGATATGACAAATCATTGTGAGAGCATAACCAAAGTGCTTAGGGAGGTAATGCCTGGTACTGTCCATCGCTTTTGTCTATGGCACATAACTTCCAAATTTCCCCTTAAGTTCAAGAATACGAGTAGGGTAGTTTCAATCCATAAGCGGTTTAACTTGGTGGTGTACCGAAGCCGTTCAACTGTCAATTTGACCACAATTGGGATACGCTCATACATAGGTTTGGCCTTGGGCAGAACTCGTGGCTTTAGGGTCTCTATGAAATACGCCAAAAATAGGCACCCGCTTTTTTGAATCATTTTTTCTAGGCGGGAATGGTTTCAACACAGAGGAATGAGGGTATGCGTGCGTTCTTCGACAACTACATCCGTCCTTCCACCACTCGGACCCAACTTGTTTCGCAATATGATTGGGCTTATGTGAACCGAAATTACGCCGAATTTGAACTTGATTTTAAAGACAAGAACAAAGTCCCTACATGCATTTTAGAGTTCCAGTGGGAAAGACAGTACCACGAGGTGTACACTGCTGCTGCATTTGGTTAGGTGCAGGACCAGATCCACACAATGATGTACTGCAATATCGTTACACCACTCATTTCTGATGTACTGATTGATGTTTCTGCTCCTCCGGGAAGAGAAAGCATCCAGGTCATCCAACGGATTTATCCTGAGGATACACCCTCCTTTAATGTTCCTTTCTATGTTCAGTACATCCAGAATAGGCAGTATCTTACCTGCACGTGCAAGAATATGGAGTTCAAGGGCATACTCTGCAGTCATATTTTTAAGGTCCTGTGGACAAAAAACGTCTCCCTGATACATGACAGATATATTCTGCCCAATGGAGGAAGGACATCCCCTGGCGGTACTCAAAATTCCTTAATCCCAAAGGATTTCCAGTCATGACTCCTGAGTTCCAACAGTACAAGGCCGTTGAGGAAATTTTCCAGTCATGTACTGACTTGGCTTTTGGTCACCTTGCTAAGACTGAGTATATTCAATGAGCGCTACTTTGCTTGAAGGCTCACCTCTGTAACTGGAATCCCCAAATGGCTGCATTAGTCAGGGCTAATCCTTCTTCAAACAGTTCGGACCATGCCTCATCCCCTCTTAACCTTGTCGACTCTCCGATTTCAGACCCTATTGTTCAGGTCGGTAGCGGTAGACCCAAAGAGAATGCCAATCGTCGTAGGGGATCGAAAGGTGCTCCTAAGGGTGCCAAACACGGGGTTCCAATAGTCCCTCCCAATCCTGTAAAACAGTAGAAATCAAAGAAGGCCGTTTCTGTGAAGGTAACTACTTCATTTATATCTCCATTACATTTCTAATTTACTTTCCTTCCATTTTGTTTTTTCTTTTTTTCCTAGAAAGCACTGAAAATTCAGACCTAAATGCTGCTTCTAAGGCCGAAAAATTGAGAAAATCCAACAACTCATCCTGTCTGAAGCTAACTAATTTGATTATTTTCCAAAACACATTATCTGCTTTCCCATTCTTCTCTTTCCCCTAATTATGCCCGATATTACAGATTGCTCAAGAAATCCCAGACCTCAATGTTTCCGAGGACGGATTGCCACTAACTCAAGAAAGCTGTGTTGCTTGAGGGTTTATTCCCCCTATTCAAACTCTTCCTCAGTTTATTTGAATTGAATATTATCCCTTATTCATCAGCTTCATTTCTCATTTTTGCCCCCTCGCGTATACTGTTGTGATAGCCGGTATGTAACATTAACAAATTTATTTCCTCACGTACTCTGTACAGTTATTGCTTACGACTCGCTGGTTCATCTATGAAAATTTTGATTAACACCCTTGTTTCCTACATTTTTTCCCCACATGCGGGTTGTACTATTTCTTATCTCCAATCATTTTGTTTTCCCATTCAACTTGTAACGTTCGCTTATTTCCTGTTCTGATCCTGGGAGACGTTAACAAATTTATATATCCATCCTCTCTTTGTTCATTACCATTCATTGCCCAAGCCTATACTTTTTTTCCTACTAAAGCGTAAAATATCACAACAAATTCAAACTTTTTCTAATTATATATGTCACAATTGAAGTGCCTTTTTTACTCGTATAATATGTTCATTTAAATTCTAGGTTCAATCTGCCCATTTTCCCAACTATATTTCCTGCAGCCTTATTTCTTAATTTTAACTATTTTGTTTTTTTTTTTCCCCACTCTTTTTCGTATTAATAAAAAATTTTCTGTTCCCATATATTAACATCAATATGATGCTGTTCATATATAATATATTATTCGCGAAATCCCACGTGCATTCCAGGAATGAAATCTAATATTTTCCTACAAATTCATCATGCTAATGATGTCAAGCCCTCGCCGTGGTTTTCTATTATTATTTTGGGCCTCTCTTCTATACTTTTCATACGGGCTTCCACGCCAAACTACTGTTGACCCAATATTTTTGGCTGGGTCTTCTTTATTCCAAGGCCCAAATACAGAGTTTTCAAACTTTATTTCAGCACGGATCGCCTGATCATGCCTGACCTACGTCTCATATAAATTTCTTTCCTCTTTTCCTTATAGGGACGAAACATTTTAAAGCTTCATTATCCTTTACTGGCATCGTACCACTATTACTATATATTAACCAACACAAAACAAACCGATGCCGCGCAGGTCTCAGTGCTTTTCACCCCCCTCATTATATCCCATAATACAATTACAGTAGTATTTTTCACTTATCATATTCTATTGAACCTGTAAAGAAAACTATGCATCCTATACTGTACTCTGTTTATGCTTTGTAACATTTTGTTGTTTTGGCTGTAATGATTTACAAATAACGATGTACCGTTATCGATACATTGTCCTATTTTTGGTTCACTTTTTCTTACACTTTTCCTATGCGGAGCAAACAACCTTTAGCCGTCTCTCAATTCATCTATTTTAAAGCAACCCATTCCGTCACTTTAATTGACAAAATTAATCCATCCACCGTTGCTCACCAAGGGTTCGTTATCCTTCCACATCATACCCTTCCCCAATTTTTGGCGTCTCCATTACCCTGTTTTTAAATCGTCGACTACAATCCGAATAACCTAAAGAAACAGTTCCTAATGCTGCCGTTTCGCTAAACACATTGCTCAAACCAACCCAACGTTTCTCTGCTTCCCCCTCAATATTGGAGCATTCTTATTCAAATATCGAAACCCCCGGTGATCTAGGTCGTCTTCGTGATTTGCAAACTCAGTGTTAGTTGGAGCGAGTAGGATGGAGAAGAGAGACGGACTGCAGAAGATTTTTAACCTTGATTACACGCGCTTGCTTCCGTGTCTCCTATGTGGATTCCCACTTCGAGGGGTAAGGACGTCAAATTGCCATGTGGGTCCCCTGTCGGGAACGTTAGTCCTTCCCACAGTCGGGCCAAAAAGTCTTTCTCTATGCTTATATAGATTGGGAAATTAATTAGGGAATTAAAGGGTACGAAATATCTCAATAGCCAATCAAAAGCTTGCAGATCTTGATACTCTTTGGGACGTGCAATTGACAGTTTATACTTTCAAAAGTAAATTGATTTTTTTATTTTTAAAGGTACGGAAATTCATTCAGCCACGATTGATTTACTTACAATTTTTTCACTCATTTTTGGGCACCTACTCACTACACTGCAGTGCACTTGCACACCAACGTTATGCCGCGTGGAGGACTAGCACTTGAAACAACCCACAATCAGTGGGACATCGAACTCTTGACCTCACCGTCTGTGCACAAGTGTTTTACTACTTCAGAGATAAGGATGATTCACTGATTTTTTTCATTCTTGTTAAAGATATACTTTAATCAACTGCACAAGAGAGTAACATGATATATTTTTTTAAAACAATTTAAGGAAGAAAAATATTAATTAATTGAAAATTGAATGGTACAGTGAAATTTTTTTTGTAATTCTAAGGGTGATAAGTGTAGTTTTCACGTGTCAATAACTATTGAATAGTATCCTTCAATTATCTTTTTCAAGTGATTGTCGTATCAATCATGGTACAAATTCACGGTAAATTTATTGTTGATGAATCACATGATATTAATTGTCATTTTCCTTAATATAAAATTTCATCGAATATTTGTAACCTTTTTCTTGCGTCTTTGGTTGAAAGGTCTTCGCAATTTGGAAATATAATTATATATATACTTTAAAAAAAATAGTATTTGGTTATAATGTTTCAACCAAAAGAGTTTCACTATTATTTTTAGGGAAAAATCGTACTTTTGGTACCTCTTCTTTACCCTCGTTACACTTTTGGTTCCTCTTTTATGTAAACTCAAAATTTTGGTCCCTCTTCTATCACATTTTGGCATTTTTGGTCCTTTTACCAGTCATTTGGGGTCATAATAAAATTTTTTTAAAAATTGAAACATTTCTTTAGTAAATTGCGAAAAACTAAACCGTTTAAAAGTATAAAAATGTCACCCATGCTTGTTTTTCATCATCTGGCAGCATCGACTCTTCTGGTGGGAATTTGGACCCTTCTTTGTAAATTACGAAAAAGTAATTCCTTTAAAGGTTTGCGTAATTATTATTTGGCTCCAAAAATTTATACTTTTTCAAAACAGTCCAAATTACTGTTGACTTCATAGGTCAACCGGTAAGAGGAACGAAAAATGTTAAAATGTGAAAGAAGATGGACCAAATGTGCGATTTTCTCTTACTTTTAGGGTTAATTATCTTTTACCCCCTTGTATTTTAGGGAATTTTGATTTTTGCCTCATGAATTAACAAAATAGGTTTTCTTTTTTCTCTTTGAATGTGGTCCAAGGGATATAAAAAAAATGTGCAGAATTGCTCTACAAACTCGAACCCAATATAACGCATAGCCGCCCTTTCCCCTCTCTATGCTCTTTCAAACCCTAAAGTTCATCATCTTTTTCCCCCATTCTCCTCCACCTCTACACAAAGATGAAGAAAACGGAGGATGAGGGAAGCAGTTCTACTATCGTTATTAATGTTATCTTTTATTTAGTTTTCTTCTAATTGAGAGTGTTTTCTTCAAATAATTAGTTTATCATTGTTTATGGCGTTTTTCTCCATGTTATGGTGTTTTCTTATTTGGCTATGAGAATTTTTATCTGACTACAGTGATTTTCTCACTAACTGTAGTGATTCTATTAATGGCTATGGTGTATAAGTCACTAGTTAAGATTCTATTCATGGCCATGGTGTATAAATATTCAATAGAAGATTCAGTTTCGAAACTTTCATCAGTAATTAGTGGCAGATTCGTAACCGTCGGATGAGATTTATTTAGCACAATTGCGAGTTTTGTATTTCGACTATGTATATCAATAGTATGAATTGATTTACAATTTAATAAATTAGATACACTGTTGTTGTGGTTTAAATCGAATAAAATTCATATCAAATCTTTTGTAATCAGTTGTATCATAACTGTTTCTTGGTCTTCTATTGTCAATCGTTTGTTTGACGATTTCCAACATGATTAATAAAAATTTTAGTTTCTTTTCAAAAAAAAAAAAGGGGTAAAAAAATGTTGAGTGACCTTTCTGCCCTTCACTTTGTGATCTCCAAATTATCATTAAAGAAAGTGAGAAAAAATAATTTATCCAAAATACCATTTTAAATGTTTAACCAAATTACCATTACACAAATAATTTTTTACTTTGTTGAAGATAAACTCCAGAACACGATCTGAAATTCAGGAAAATATCAAAATTTATCACATAGTTACAAAAGAATAAAATATTTCTCTCTCCCCTATTTTTTATGAAATACCCAAAATGCTCACACTGAGTAATCTCCAATGAGGATTCTACTGGGTTGGGCCGCACCGAATCCGTGTTCCATCATATAATATGGGTCAGTTATTAATTTTCGCATTCTTCAATTGTATTTTGGAGATTACAACATAAAGTAAAAGTCATAAATGTTTCTCTCCTGCTCAATTAAAAGAGTTCATTTTGAATTTGTTTGGAAATTCCATTAGAACTTAAAAAGTCACTTCCTTTTATTTGTTATTTTCTTTTTCGAAACTAAGCAGTAGAATATAGATTAAAAATTATATGGTCATGATGGATGACCAAAACGAATTTGACTATAAAATATGAATTAATTTTAAATCTTAAATATGTATGAATACATAAAATTACACTCGCATAATATTATACGATAGAAATAAATGTTGTTTCTCATATATAAATATCATTTTATACTCATGTTACTTATTAGTAAAATTATTTAATAAATGAAACAATAGTAATCTGTGTTATTAATTCTAGTTTTATTAGTTAAATCTTCCCTCTCTACCCTCCGATTCTCATCAATCCTGAGGCTACACCCCAAGTCCATCCTTAAAAAACTACGGTTCCTGAAGTTAAACTAACTCTTTTAAGGATGGCCCCAGTCAATTAATGTTTATATATACGTCACCCCTGACATCACCCTTTGTGAGTTATATATGTCACCCGCTACACCACTCTTTAAGTGGATAAGAGTATACATCTTTCTGTCAAACAGATTTTTCATTGAGCAAGAAAATGGCGAGCTCTGTGAAGAGATTGAAGGTGGGTTCTCAAGGCTTTGAGGTTTCAGCTCAGGGCCTTGGTTGCATGAGCATGTCTTGGAGCTTTGGTCCTGCAAAACCAGAGGAGGAAATGGTTAAAGTCATCCACCGCGCCATTGATAATGGCATCACGCTTCTCGACACGTCAGATGTGTATGGCCCTCATACCAATGAAATCCTCATTGGAAAGGTAATTTATTAATTTGTTCTTCTATCTTCTTTAATTAATTAATTCAGTTATCAGAAAAATATAGGAAATGGATATGGATTTCTGGGTTTTTTGTTTGCAGGCATTGAAGGAGGTGCCGAGGGAAAAGGTTCAGATTGCTACTAAATTTGGTGCCAGGATTGTGGACTGGAAAATGGAAGTTTGTGGTGATCCAGATTATGCCAGAGAATGCTGTGAGGCTAGTTTGAAGCGTTTAGGCGTCGACTACATCGATCTCTACTATGTTCATCGGATTGATACTAAGATCCCTATCGAAATCACGGTTCATTTCTACCTTTTAATTATCAGTTTGCTGTTAATTAATTAAATGTTGATTTCATTTTGATCTTTGTCTAAATTTTAACTTGAGAAATTAACTTGTTGTATCTAAAGATTGGGGCTCTAAAGAAACTGGTTGAAGAAGGAAAAATAAAGTACATTGGTTTATCTGAGGCCTCAGCAGATACCATTAGAAGGGCTCATTCTGTTCATCCCATAACAGCAGTTCAAATTGAATGGTCCTTGTGGGCTAGAGATGCTGAGGATGAAATTATTCCAACTTGCCGGTGAGTGAGTTGTCCAACAAAATATGTTTTTAAGTAAATTTGTTAGCATTAATTATGATTAATTGATAACGAGATTTGTTGAATGAATTGTGTAGAGAACTTGGGATTGGAATAGTTGCATACAGTCCTCTGGGTAAAGGGTTCTTTGCTTCTGGCAGCAAGATTATGGATAACTTGTCAACTGATGACTTTCGCAAGGTAACTACTTGATAATTTATCTCAATTTGGTATTGAATAGTAATTAATATGGTAGTTTTCACATTATATTTTGAATGATTCATCATTCTTTGTAGACTGTCCCAAAGTTCCAAGGAGAGAATATGGAACAGAACAACAAGCTGTATGAGAGGGTTGAAGATTTGGCTGCAAAAAAGGGCTGCACTACTTCCCAATTAGCATTAGCTTGGGTTCATCATCAAGGGGAGGACGTGTGCCCCATTCCTGGAACCACAAAGATTCAAAATTTCGAAAGCAACATTAAGGCGTTATCTGTGGAGCTGACAAAGGAGGACATGGCCGAGCTTGAATCGATCGCCACCGCCTTTAAGGGCGATCGGTATTCGCCGGAATATATGGAGAATACTTTCAAGGCCGGAACCACCCCACCCCTTTCTTCTGGGAAAGCTTCTAATTAATTTTCATACAAAATGTTGGGTGTTTATGTCTGGTGTCAGCTTTGCGCATTTTATGGCGTTACCAGATTTTATGTTTGTTTGAACGTTAAGTTTAGCTATAAAGTAGATAGTTGTATATGAAGGAATAATAATGGTTATATTATGTATCATGAATCCATTTTCGCACGGGATCTCCTATTCCAGACTTGTGTTCCACTTCCTATTCCATCCTATAAGATTTTAACACGTGTAACTCGTAAAAAAAAACAGGAGTAAAAAAGCGGTGTGCTACTTTGGTCCCCTTCTCTCCTTTGCCTGCCTTCATTCCCTCAGAAAAAATATGCTCAGACGGCTGCTTCCTTCATAGTAAATTCCGATCTTTTTTTTGAGATTGTTCGCCACATTGTTCACTTTAAAAGTAGCCTACAAACTGTTATCATTGTTGAGATTCAGAACCGGACCCGCGGGTCAGAAGCGGACCCGAACCGAAATTAACCCTATTTTTCGGGTCGGTTTGGTTCCACACCCCAAACTTTCGGGACAATTTCGGGACGGGGCGAAGAAGTTCAAAACACGATTACCCGTCGGCGAGTCATAACCTAGCCTTCCTTTTCTTCTCCTTCGTTCGTCCCACGATCGAGACTTCCGCCGGAGCCACCCTTATCAACCGCCGCCGACAGTCTTCCTCATCACCATCGAAGGCTTCCGCCGGAGCCACCCTTAACACGGGTTAGAAATATTAGTGTTGCTCTTTGGATGCAAAGCTCGCTCGGATCTGCTCTGAAGCTCCTAAATCCCGCCTATCGGTAACTAAACCCTTCTCTTCATCTGGGCTCTTTTCAATTTTGTTGTTTTCTTTACACACTTTGCCGCCTACTTTGTTCCGTTTTTGTTTGTTTCTGTACCTTTTTTTTTTCTTTTTCTTTTTGTTTTTGGACGGTGGGTTTTCATTTGTTTTGTTTGTTGGTTAGTATAATTATGGTTTGATTGCATTTGGGCGACTTTGAATTAGCTTTCTTGCAATTCTCGAAAGGGGTTTAGTTGGTGACTTGGTGGTGGAATTCGTTTGTGAATTTGAGGAACTTAGTTTCTGTTATCGGATTCACCAAGGATAGTGTTTTAATGTTGGTGTTTTCTCGGAAGAGATCTGTGTTGTGATATGCTTGATTAGCAAGTGAGCTAGGTATTGGTTATAGAAAAAACCTCTCAACCTATGCACTTCTGAACTGTAAATTTTCTGGGCGTCAGTTTTGTAAAGTTAAATGATTTTGCTAGCTAACTTCACTTTCTGACTTTATTTTCCCCCGGTCATATTTGTGTTACTTTTTACTAGAGCATCACCAGACGTCATACTGGTACAGCTGTTGGGTATTATTGCAGTAGTTTGGAATTAGTTGCAGTTGAAAATAACCATTAAAGTAATGCAGAGTTTGGTGGTTGTAGTGTCTTGCACTGAAATGAAAGTAATGAATGTTTACTCATTATGATTGGTTAATTCACGTAGTTTGCTACCTATCGGCAACTAAGGAAATTTGCTTGTGGTTTCAGTTAAGGAGTGCATTGGATCCCAAGAGACATTACAAGAAAGGTGACTCAAGATCGAAATCTCTTCCCAAGTACTTTCAGGCAAGTTCCTAAATGACCATCCTTTACCGTTTTGTGCTTAGCCTATAGTAATTGGTTCTTATCTTGCATGCTGGTGCGCAATTATATGGTGAGTGACTGTGTTCACGCTTTAATAACTCTATTGCTTGACATCCTGTATGCTGTAAAAGTGAAATTACTTGCTGATTGAAAAAAAAAAAAAAAAGAGTAAAATTGGTTTGGGGTTACATTTCATCAGGAGGGGTTTGTGGTAGAGTCTGCTTCAGAGTACTATACAGGTCGACTTACTAAGAAGGAGAGGAAGGCTACCCTTGCTGATGAGCTGCTCTCTGATGCCAACCTTGCACAGTACAGGTATGGAAGGTTTTTTTTTTTTTTTTCGTGGGTCTCAACATGTCAAACTTTATGACTTGGTTTAAGTTGGTTCCATTAGTTGGTGACTTGGTGGTGGAATTCGTTTGTGATCGAATTCAGCCTTATTCAAGTTAATTACATCAGTATGAAATCCTTAATTCAAAGTGCAGCTGAATCCAACTAATTTCCTCAAATTTATCAATCAGCTCTAGATTTTCAAACCTTCCAAACATGTAGTTTTACAAGTTATTTGAACATACGGGGAGATTGAAATCATCAGCTACAACAAACGAACTGGTTCTAATAATTCTAACACAAATTTTAGGCTCAATGATAACCTGCAGTACCTAAAACGTAAAAGATCATGTTCTATCTCTCAATAAAGTTTACATTGCCTTTAAAGCTGGAAATCATGGTCTTTGTAGGTTCTGATAGTGGTTAAAGTTCTCTGTTTCGCTTATCTTTTTCTCCATAATTTTCCCTTAGATTTTCTTAGCTTTAAAATTAAAACCAACTACCAACAGTTCTGTAAGCTTTTAGACCATAATCCAAGCTCAAAGTCAATTTAAACAACAAATCACATCACAAGTTCTAGCCTACATGTTCAAGATCTTCCTATTTCAAGTACAAAGAACTAAACTAAAGTGTTTTATTCATTTTAATACATCAGTTTACTGTGGCTCATGAGATTATTTACAACCTTACCTTATCCTCCCCTAATCCATGGCTTATCCAATTCTAGCCGGACCCAATCCAGTAAGAGTTCAAAAGAATAAGAAAAATCTCACCCACATAGATATATGCTCTGTTTGTGTGTCATTCTTTTCACTCATGTATTCAGTTTTATAGTAACTTTTAATGAAAAAGTACTACTTTAAAGCACAAGAAAACTATTCCAACTTAAACTTATTTGAGTCATCATTAGCATTACATGGTACTGTTTTAACGTCCACAATGCTCACACTTCCAACTAAGACATTCAAGCTCATAATATGTAAATTTCAAGTAACATCTTTTCTTCTTCTTTTTTACTTGTCTCTCGATTCTGAACTTTCTTCCTTTAGCTATCCCTTGGCTTCCCCTTCCCTTGCAGCCTTCAGATTATACTGCTTGACCTCTCTTCTGATTTTCTTAATTCTTTATGCAGGTCAGAGGTTTATTTCTTTTTTTTTTATATGGAGGAAATGAAGTATGATGAGGGCAGATGGTGGTACTGGTTTGGGAAAACAATAGAAAGAAAAAAAGGAAACCCGGCCAGAAACCCGACCCGACCCGACCAACCGGGTCGGGTATGAATATGACCCGGACCCGACCAGGTCGGGTCGGGTCGATCCAGTTCGGGTCGGATAACAGTGATTGCTCACCCCTAGTGTTTATGTCTGGTGTCAGCTTTGCTCATTTTATGGCTTTACAACATTTTATGTTTGTTTGAACATTAAGTTTGGCCATAAATTAAATAGTTGTATTTGAAGGAATAATAATGGTTATATTATGTCTCATGAATCCATTTCCATATGCTGCGGATCGCGATTACAACAAAGATAAATTCATTAATACATAATATATCAATCAAAGGCTAAATTCTATGTGCAATATTTCAACTAAACTTATAATCACGAGCGATAAATCAGTAGTTAAACAAGATACATCAGATTTTAAACTAAATACATGATATAACATAAACTAAACAAAATACGTGCATTTTCATAATATAATTGCAATATGTGAATTTACATCGAATGCTAAACTCGATATACAAGTAGTCAAATTGTCAAATACAACTTCTTACAAAAGAAAAATATTTGTTTACGAAAACTACGCGGCAAAACAAACATCATTTATTCAAACAAATCGAAATTGAAACGAAGACTTGTACTACCAATAAGTTTTAGAACCAATTTTGATACGAGTTGCTACCTAATGAGATTATTTGCCTAATTTTATTTTGGATGCCATTATTTGCACATATTATGTGCAAATTATTGTGCACATAATAGAATCTTTATATTATGTTTTACTTTATTACCCTTGAGTGCATAATTAATTATTTCCTTAATTATAAGTTTAATAGTATTCCGTTTTTCTAGCTATTTCCTTTTTAAATTATGCATGATTGATTCTTAACCATTAATTTATTCTTCATTATTTATTTCCTTTTTGAATTATACATGATTGATTTTAATAATTAATCTATTCATTATTAATTATTTTCTTTTTGATTATGCATTATTAATTCTAAATCATTAATTTATTTCTTATATATTTGTTATTTCTTTTATTAAATATGCACAAACTTGCACGAACCAATTAACTAATGAAGTCTACTGGAATTAACTTATAATCAAAATGCATCATTTAAAAAAGGAGGAAAAAATCAGTAGTAAGTGGAGGTGCAACACTCAATTTTGTCCAAAAAATTATTTTCCGGCCCCCATAAAGTTATTCAAACATGAGTTATTCTCAAACAAAGTTAGAATTTTGTCACACGTCCCGACTAAGAATAAAAAATTATTTATAGTTCCTTTTCAGGAAAAATTAGAGTGGAGGACAATCAATATTGATGAAAAGGGAAACCTTTAAAAACCGAGGACCGATTAGTACTAATTTGAGGCGCAACGCTCAATTTTGTCAAAAATTTATTTTTCCACTATCGTAAAATGACCAAACATTAGTTATTTTCGAAGATGGTAAGGATAATGTTGGTTGCACATATTATGTGCAAATTATTGTGCACATAATAGAATCTTTATATTATGTTTTACTTTATTACCCTTGAGTATAATTCCAATATGGAATATCACCTATATAATTAATAATAAAAATAAAAATGATGTGGATTACTTAATTACATTTTAGTTTCCATAAAGTGTGAATATTTACATGGTATACATAACTATTCACGCTAAATAAAAAGAACATTCCTATTTTAATTGATGGAAGGGTGCTTTTTTGATTGATTTTGTTTTTAATTTTGATTTTAATTATTTAATTAATTTTTTTGATTACTTTCTCGTAAATGCCATATCCATTCATACAATATATTATCAATGGATTAATAATTCATTTTTGTTTCGATTTCTTTCTCGCATATTTTAATCAGTTGAGGAGTGCTTTTTTGAATGATTGTATTGCTAATTTCGGTTTCAAATATTTAATTTATTGTTTCGATTTATTTATCTGTAATAGCATATTTTGTGCTTGGCTAACTTCGGCGAAATTAAGTAATCTATGAGTAATATTCTGGGAGCAAGAAAAATATTTTTCGGACCGAATTGAGCGCTACCCTCCCAGTAATACTGATTGCTCTCCTTTTTCCAAAGGCTGTTATATTTTAGTTCCAGAGTTGGGGAAAACGTTTCAATACTTCGCCTGGAATAAGTGAGCTATGGGTAATATTCCGGAGCGAGAAAAATAATTTTCGGGCCGAATTGAGGGCTACCCTTCCAATTAATACTGATTACCTTCTTGTTTTCAAAGGCTGCTCATTCTTTTAATACTGATTGCCCTCAATCCCAATTTTTCATCAAAATATACTCGAAAATAATTTTTATTTCAGTTTGGGAGTTGTGGAAAAAATTTACTAATCTTCGCCGAGATTAAGTAAGCTATGGGTAATATTTTGGTAGCAAGAAAAATATCTTTCGGATCAAATTGAGCAATTCACTTCCAGTTAATATTGATTGCCCTCTTTTTTTTAAAGGCTGCCCCTTCTCTAAATACTTATTGCCCTCCACCCCAATATCATCAAAAAATACTCAGAAATATTTTTTATTTCAGTTCGGGAGTTGTGGAACATTTTTTCTAACTTTCACCGAGATTAAGTAAGCTATGGGTAATGTTCCGGGAGCAAAAAAAATAATTTTCAGACCGAATTGAGCGTTGCCCTTCCAGTTAATACTGATTATCCTCTTTTTTCAAATGTTGCCCCTTCTTTTAATAGTTATTGCCCTCCACCACAATTTTTCATCAAATATACTGGGAGTTGTGGAAAAAATTTCTGACTTTAGTCGAAATTAAGTAAACTATGGAAATTATTATGGAATTGAGCGCTGCCCTTCCAGTTAATACTGATTGCCTTATTTTTTTCAGATGCTTCCACTTCTCTAAATATTTTTGAGTATATTTTGATGAAAAATTGGGGTCGAGGGTAATCAGTACTCAGTGAAGGGGCAGCCTTTAAAAAAAAAAGAGGGCAATCAGTATTAACTGGAAGGGCAGTGTTCAATTCGGTCAAAAAATATTTTTATCACTCTGGAATATTACACAAAGCTCACTTATTCTAGGCGAAGTATTGGAACTTTTTTTTCCCAACTCTAGAACTAAAATAAAAAAATATTTTAGAATTCATTTTCATGAAAAAATAGGGTGGAGGGCACTCACTAATCAGAGAAAGTGCAGGCTGTGCAGCCTTTGAAAAATGGAGGGCAATCAGTATTAACTGGGAGGGCAGCGCTCAATTTGGTCAGAAAAATCTTTTTTCTCACTCCCAGAATATTACCCATAGCTTACTTAATCTCGGCGAAGGTTAAACAAGCACAAAATATGCTATTAGAGATAAAGAAATAGGAACAATAAATGAAATATTTGAAACCAAAATTAACAACGCAGTCAATCAAAAAAGTACTCCTCCATTGATTAAAATATGTGAGAAAGAAATCGAAAAAAAAAATTAAAAAATTAAATGACGATGTGAACAAACTGAATTATTTTAATCCATTGATATTATATTGTATGAATGGATATGGCATTTACGAGAAAATAAAAGAATTTAATTAAATAATTAAAAATAAAATCAATCAAAAAATCACCCTTCCAAATATGAATATGCTTTTTATTTACCATAAATATTTATATATACCATGTAAACATTCACACTTTAAGGAAACTAAAATTTAATTAAATAATCCACATTATTTTTATTTTTGTTATTAAGTATATAGGTGGCATTCATATTGGAATTATACTCAAGGGTAATAAGGTAAAACATAATATAAAGATTTTATCATGTGCACAATAATTTGCACATAATATGTGCAAATAACGGCATCCTTACATTAATTCAAGACTCTTTTAGCACTTTTTATGTCCAAAAAAAAAAGTTATGTACCGAAAAAGAATTAATTTAATGAAAATATACGATATCTACTAAATAGATGTACAACATTTTGAAAACATATGTACATGGCTTGAGATCCTCTAGTCCCAAATATCTTGGGACTAGGGTGTCTCCTGCCCAAAAAGAAAAAATTTAGGGGGTGGTGGTAGTGGGATCCCATCACTACCCAAAACACCCCCCCCCCCCCCCCCCCCACCACCTCTCCACTGATTTTTTCTTTTTTTGTCAAGAGGCACTCTAGTCACAGATCTCAAACCTCATAAAATAGACACTTTAGGGATAATTACTAACACATCACAATAAGTATAAAAAAAAAATCAACAAGCATTGTAATTTTTAACGTAAAAAAAGCAAAATCGGAAAAAATCAATGTGTGTCTAGTCCAATCAAAATCTCAATTATAATCAATAATGCGAACATAAGAGTTTTCACTAAATAAGTGAATATATAACAATATAATCAACAATACGTTTACTAATATTCACTTCAATCCCAAATTAAAATTAGAAAAATATCACCAATATAGACGAAACAAAAAATTGCTCCGATTAGTTTGAAAAGCTAGACAAGAAGAATTCGATGATGCAATTTCATCAAAATGGCTTCGATCAAATGATCTTTCAATCTTGAATTGAAGGATGATTTTTTCAATTCTCAAAATCCTTCCATTTTCCCCTTTCTTCATTTCTCCATCTCTCCGTGGGTCGAAGCAGCCGTAAGCCCATAGCACACCTGCTTTGTTTGGTCAAACAACATTAGTGCTGAGTCAAATGGACATATGGGTTTAGTGAGTCAATGGGCTTAATGGAACAAGCTAGTGGGTCAAGTGAAACCCAATTAGGGTGAATATTGTTCCAAGCCCAACTGGTATCAATTCGCAATCATGGTAGCTCCTTCATTAACAACTCTTAACGGTCAAACTAGGCACATCGTGTACTAAAATGGAGGTGCTACCATTTGAGGGGGAAAAAAAAGTGTAATATTTTTAAAGTTAATGTGTAATATTAAATTTCTTTGTAGAAATTTTTTTTTACCATTAATTTGGGATACTAGTTTTGGACTAATTACTTGAAAAATAAAATCTTGATTCATTAGGAGATATTTTAATGGAATTTTGCATTGTGAAGGAAATGGAGGTGCAACCATTTGAAAGAAAAATTATGCAATGTCTTTACAGATGATACGCAACAATGATTTTCTTTGGAAAAATATTTTAATTAAATTTAAAATTAAGATTTCCTATCACTAGACTTTACAATTCAGGATATTTTTAGAACTATTGACGTAAAAAAAAAATTATTAATTAAAGTTAATTTAATGGAAATTCGCATCATGTACTAATTGAATGTGCAACGTTTTAAAAGAAAATGTGCAATGTCTTGAAAGTTAATGTGCAACGCTTTTTAAAAAAATGTTTATGAACCATTAAGAATACCTATGTTTTACCATTTGGGACAATTTTTTAGCACTATCTATAGAGAAAATAATTTCTGATTAATTAAGAGGTAAAAAAGAGCAATGTGCACTAAATAAATGAGCAATTTTTTGATAATAAATATACAATGTTCTAAAGTTAATGTGCAAGGATGAATTTCTTTGTAAAAATAATATTTTCATTGAATTTTGTATTTCGAACTTTTAACTTTCATGTGTACTAAGTAAATTACCCTTAACCCCTATCTCAATACAAAAATTACCAAACATAACTATATATTAATTACAACATATAATTCCAAACACAATTCTTACACATGGGATTTTCCAATAATTGCTATAGATGTCGTTGGGAAACTTGGTTTGGCCTCTTGACAATCAATGCAAAAAAATTTTATCAGAGGAGTTGGTCATTCAAGCAGGATTTAAATCTCTTTTGAAGTGTAGGTTTTGAGTTCGAAACTTAAAATACATTTCTTGGATTGCCAGTCACAAAAAGAATGTGTCGTGTACTCATCAATTTAAGAAGGTCGAATCATTGATTGTTGTACGGTAAGTAATTTCATCCCACATAATTTGATGCAAAATAACTAAAATAATTGATTTTATAAAAATAAAAATGTCTCGGTCAAAATACTTGCTGTAGATCTTTGTGGTTTGTTGATTCACATTGTTCTGCGACACGAGTCCATAAACTATTGCAACCTTGGGATTTAAACTTTTAAAGTTGGACATTTGTGTTACCCACCGACAGATTGGATTTGGAAGTATTCAAAAGTTTAGCCATGTGCGCGGATTTAATCATAGTTTGTGTTACATAAATTGTTTTTGGATTATTAGCCGTTGTCTTTTCGAGGACTGTGCGTCTTTCAACTATGGTGTGATTAGCTGGATTTTGGTTTTCACCTTTTTCCTCGCTTTTGGTCAAAAGTCTCAGTGAGTGAGTATCTCTCTTTATTGTAAAGATATTTTTATAATATTATTTTTAAAATATTTTTGCTAGTTTTTTTTTTTCTCAATTAACGTACAAGTTTTCTTTCCACATACAAAATATTTTAAAAATTATATTTTTAACCTCACAAAAGAAAAAAGAAAAAAGAAGAAAAGGAAAGAGAAGCCGGTGGTGGTCTTAAAAAATTGGTCCCATAAAGAAGCCTTAATAACGGCATAGATAGATGTCGCAAAAATACCCATGGGTCTCCAATGAGACTAGATTATATTGGGAGGGGATTCCCAATATAATTTCCTATTGGATACAAATGGGAATGGAAATTTGAGGGATGAGAATTTATTGAGAGGGAATGAGCTCCTATTGGGACCTAATAAAATTTCTATTAAGTATTTAATGGTAAGAACCCAGTTCATTTCCATTTTACTTTTTCAACATTTAAAAAAAAATAAAATTCTATTAATTTCTCTCTTTCTCAACTAATATTATGATTTGTATGTGTTTGTGTGTATGGGATTGTGTGTGTGCGCGACTGTGAGGATATCTGTGTTTATGTGTGTGTGTGTGTGTGTGTGTGTGTGTGTGTGTGTGTGTGGGGGGGGGGGGGAGGGGGGTGGCGTGGGATGGGGGAGGAGGTGGGTAGGTGTGTGTTTCTATACATGCCTGTCTCTCTCTCTCTATATTTATATATATATTATGATACGAGACAATTCATTTTATTTTTTAAAATCAAAATTAATATATATTTTTTAAATTTCTTAATTTATTTGTTCACCTATTTACATGTAAATCTGTTCATTCAAAATTAATTTAAAAATCAAAAGGCATTAATTGCAAGTAATAATTTTAATTTATTCATAAAAAAGTGGTTGAATTTACGGGTAGAATAAATCAACTCGTCGGAACAAATAGATCATGAGCTAATGACCCATAAAGTTATCCAAATCGCTCATATAAATTTAATTATGAAAATATTTAAAATCAAAATCATATATATTTTAACAAATATGAATAACAATTATATGTATAGTTAATCAGTAATTACTCAAAAACTTAAAAAAATAAGACACAACTTGTTCATATAAAGTTAATTTAATTTATCAATAAAATTTAAAAAATTTTTATTTCAATAATATATATATATATATATATCTAAGATTCTTCTATCTAAGATTCAACTATAATGAGGCTTCATTGCTCCACTTTGTGTCAACAATTTGGGGGCATTTTCGTCCGGAAAGAAGAAAGTTTGAGCCACTCAAGCTTCAGCTTCCAAGCTGGGCAAAAAAATTTCCGGGTCCCACTCCTGATTACTACGTGGCGTCCGGTCATTGGATAGATCTTCATTGGTGGGTATTCCGCCTTTGACTGAAACGACGTCGTTTCAGTCTTGTGTCCACCCAAACGCCGTTTTTTTCCTTTATTATCTGTCCTCGTCAGCCCCACCACTTTCTTTTGTTTTTTTATTTCCTCCACTTTCTCGGGCCCAACCCTCTTCACTTTTTCTTTCCTTTTCTTTCTTTCTTTATTCTTATTTACTCCCAAAACTTTTTCCTTCTCTTCATGCTTATTTTTTTTCTTCCAGTTTGCAGCAACAAATTGAGCAGGGTACCTCGGAATGGTACCCACCCACAATTTTCTCCTTTTCCGCTTCTTCTCTCTATTTTCTCTGTTCCAGAGATTAGGGTTTCTTCGTCTCTACAATCTGCTCCAGGATTAGGGCGATTTATGTGATTCTTTTCTAAATTTGTTTTCTTCTCATGTTTTTAGTGTTCATGTGCTCATTTTCATAATTTCTGCTTGCGGTTCGATTGTTGATGATAGAAGCAGACTTTGGAAGAAGAATATGATGTGTGTCATGGCTTGCCTGCTCCCAGATGCCAGATATCGAGATACCGAGATTTAGCAACTGCTAGGACAAAATGGCTCTTTTGTTTTTTCTTTTTCACCTTCTCTCCCGTAAATCTGATTTTTTTTCCCTTTTTGTTTGTTTTTCCAGTTTTCCAACTTCTCTCTTTTTATAGTTTTCTTTCTTGCCATTTGCTTTGGGCTGAATTTTTTTTTATTTTAAATTTAATGTGTATATTTTGCAGATTTTAACAACACGGAACAAAAATAGATTGGAACACTTCCGATGCCGGATTCTGGAAAAATATACACAGTAATCTCTTTGCGGATTGGGCAAGCGTGTTGCTGTGCAGCTTTTGGACAAAAGTGGCTTCTTGGACCATAATGTTTTTTACTTCCGTAAGGATACGGTGAAAGGTAATTCATTTTTTTTCCCATTATCTTTCTGGCAATTTTTAATTTAGTTTCTTCCTCTTCACTGATTTTTTTCCCTATTCTTCTTTGTGGCTGCCAATGGAGGTTCCGAATGGATGCTCTAATAGTTCCCACAAGAAGGTAAAAGATCCTTTCCTACTCTTTCTGTTATTGTTTTATGCTTTTTAATAACATTTTTTTATAAGCTTTCTCTCTTTTAATGTTACGGTTATGGTCTTTGCATTTCCTTTTTTTGTTCTGTGTAGTCCTAGCTGTTCGGTTAATGCTTGAATGAAGTTCAGAAAAATGAAGCTTGTGAGAACAGACCTGCACCAAAGATAACTCCTTTGGGGGTAATAATTCGCTTCCTAGATATCCAAAAATGAGTATGAGGATAAAGATTGTCCTATTTTTTCTCATTTCGATCTGTCTTTTATCCCTCCATAAGAAGTTCTGGCAATGCCGATTCTAGACCTCGATGATTGGGATATCTTGATTCTTCTCTCCCCTCTTCTGCTTCTCCTTCTTCTTCCTACCGCTGCTCCAGCGATTATTGTTTTCTTCGGTGGAACTGTGTTGAGGTGAATTATTTTTTCTTATTTCGCATTGTTGGGTTTTCTCAAGTTAAAATTGATTTTCCATCTATTGAAGCTATTGTTTTGCTTTATTTCATTATTAGCTTCTATGCTATTTCATTTCTTCTGCATTCTTCCTCAGACGATAATGGTTTTCTTATGTTGAATCTTTTATGGGTTTTGAAGGGTGAGAAAGCCGCTAAAAATTAGGGATATAGTGGTTCGGATGCGGCTTCAAAAATCGAAGGTAACCATTTTTTTTCCTCCTCTTTTCAGTGTCTTCTTGATAGTGGACAAGAACTTTCCTGGTTGTGGCTTCAGATAAAATTAAATGAGGACTCCAGAATCACAAAGGAAAAAAGTTATAAAAGCTTTAACCTTCAGGTGAGAGCCTCCGTTGCTGCTGCTAACTATGACCACTCATTTCCCTTGTTTTTTAGTTTTCATTTCTGCAAATATTACATTTTTATGATTTTCTTTAAGCATTTGTAGGTTGTGGATCTAAAGAACCTGGTTTTGGCTCCTTATGGAATTGAAGTGTTGAGAGAAAATCTTATAATTTTTTATGGTGAATCTCTTGTTCCATCCTGCATTCTTTAACCCTTCAGAGAAACGAAGGTGAAGCTCTTTCCTATCGTTTAAACTTTTTTTTTCCTCTGGCTAAATAACTGAACATTTTCTTTATTATTGGAGTAGGGGGACCGTTGAAAATTTAAAAGTTGAATTAAGGTATTGAAAAATGCAATGGTAATTAACAAAGATCTGTTGGGTGCAATACATTTAGATCCTATATATGTTACATTCACTCTTTTGTCTGGGTTTTTTTTTTTCTTCTGTGGATTTAGGTATATTTATTTTAATTTTGTCAGATTAGAAAAAACCAGGAATCTATATTAAAATATAAAATTCATATAAAATAAAAATAGGTAGAGAATAAACAAAAGGAGATGAATGGGTGAGCATGGGAATTGATAATTAGAATATGAATCTGAGGAAAAGGAAAGGTGTTGTGGAACACTAAAAAATGAAATGATTCCAGTTTTGAACAAAAGTGGGTTGGGACTTTTGGCATTTGTCTATTTGTCTGTCACTCCATTCCATTTTCTTGGGCGACAATCCATTCCAATCCAATCGGGCCCAACCCTCTTCACTTTTTCTTTTTCCATTTCTTTATGTCAATTTGTTCCTTCTTTTCCGGTGTTGCTTTTTCCTTCTTTTGGTGATGATGGTGGCACACCTTTTGCTTTTTCCTTTCTCTTTTGACCGATTGTTGTTTTCCATCATCTTTTCCCACTTTTCTTACTTTGTTCCTTCTTTTACGGAATTACAATCCCTTTTCTTAGGTAACCCATTTTCCCGTTTCATCCTGCTTATCCAATTCGTAAGTTTTCTCTCTTTTTTGTTTCTCATGGATTGATTAATTTCATATTTTCGTTTGAATATTCATGGAGTTCGGTATGAATTTGATTAAATAGATCTAATTGAGTTGTGCATGCCATTGGAAACAATGCGAGATTATCTTGATTTTCATGGATTGTATTTGGGAGGTCTTCATTTTGTGGGTTTTATCTGATCTGAATTCAACAGATCTGGGGTCGACGGGTTCTTATCTTTTTTGCAATTTTTTTGCTTATTTGCTCGAAAGACTGTATTTTGATGGCGTTTTTGTGGAAATTTAATTGTTTGGGAACTTTTCTGGGCTTATTTATTGGTCTCATTTTCTCGAATTTAAGCGTTCTAAGATCCAGGAAGAAATGTTTGAGGACAGGTCTTGCTTGGTTTCTAGGGACTACCCCAGAACCTGTGATCTTGAAGGTAGCTGGGGCGTATGACTTACAGGCTAGAAAAGATTGAGGTACAGCATGGGAAGCGACCGCTGGAGAACGATGGGGAAGAAGAAGCGACTGCTAGGAAGCGTTCTAACCAATCGGATGTGGAAGAAAGTTTAGAAACATCTCTTGGCTTGTATTAATGATGAGAATTATTTTCAGTTTGTTACTGTCAGGTGAACTTCTATCTAACTTTTGTATTTGATACTTCACTATAGAATTATGTCTCTTGGCTCCTATAGAAAAGTTGATACATATTTGCACATTGGCTCCTAAAACTCATTCTCAGTGACAACTCTCAAACTTTTACAGCAATGCAATCAAGTTTACCCATGAGGGGAAAGTTGGTATAAAGCTTTATGTGGTCTCCGCCTATTGAAACAATACAAGCAACTCATGGGCAGAATCAGTCCAGAAAATTAGAAAATATAAAGAGACGGGACAAATACTTATCACCTACTCAGAGTTTCCAGCTTGAAAATGAATCTTGTCTGAAGAAAGACACAGGAGGAAGTTATGAAAATCATGATGACCCAAGGAAGTTTTGTCTTCATCCGCGTTGCTAACTTCAGACGAGAAAGGTCATATTTTTATCTTGCATTTCAATTTTTTCGTCTGTTGCTGTTGCTTTTTTTTTTTCAATTTTTTTTTCAAGTCACCTTGCATTTCGTGGTTGAGCTAAAATAAGATATTAAAAGCATTGATGCTCCACTGATATTTGAGATGTTTGGCTTGCTTTTTCAGCTGTCTTTTATTTTTTATTCTTTTGAGAGGGATTTACTAATGTTGCTCTTCCAATTTGGCAACCAATCTGGCTCCCCTAAGACTCCTGGGATCGGAGGCCTGGGACAGTATAATACTTTACCACTAGGCTAAACTACTGGCCCTCAAGGTTGACTTGATATTGGGGGATCAACTTAGCTGAACAGTTGTGATGGATATATATAGTTTAGTTGCATTCAATTAATTTTGAGGTAATTTCAGGATTCAGTTGTGATGGTTATTTGAGGTAGTATAATTATTTTTGCCCTCTTTTAAGTTTGCTGACCATTGTGGCAATGAATTGCAGCTCAAGACATAGTTACCTAAAGCAAAAGAAAGACTCAACAATGATGATGTCAAAAATCCAAAGAAGAAAGCCAAAATTTAGAAAAATACAAATCTGTTTGATCAGTGTTGCTCCTGCATTTTTATTACTGGTGCAGGCTTAGAAGAATAATAGGAATGCGCAGCCAAGACAAAAAAAACAAACACGTGAAAGGGCTTCAAGGCAAATTTGCAAGAAGGATGAAGAGATTAATAATGCTTATACATAATGGACAAAGCAACTGCTCTTAGAACTCAGAGGATGACTCTAATGCTTCTCAGGAATTCAACGACAGAAGAGCTTCTCAGGAATCCAATAGACGGATGCATTATGTGTACTCTATTAAAATATCACACCAAGCATCCGTCTATTTCTTTAGTTTGTTTTCAGTTATGTTTGCAACTTTTCAGTTATGTTTTTATTTTGTAAATTTTGTATTAATTTATTATAAAGGTTTTTTTTTTTATCAAAACTAATTATAATCTCAAACACATATCTTGGATCAGGATGGAGGCGCGCAGCGCCGCCGAATCCCCCTAGTCTACTATAATTCGGCTATCTTTTTGCCCTTTGTGTCAACGTTTTGGGGGTCATTTTCGTCCGAAAAGGGGAAAAGTTGAGCCCCCCACGCTTCAGCTTCGCACGCTGGAAAAAAAATATTCGGGCCCCACTACTGATCAACACGTGCCGTTCGGTCATTGGATGGATCTTCATTAGTGGGTATTTCGCCTTTGACTGAAACGACGTCGTTTCAGTCTTGTGTCGAAACAAACGACGTCGTGTTGCTTATTATCTGTCCTCCTCGAGATTCCTCTGAAGTTTCCTCCGCAAAGAAGTTCTGCCACCGCCGATTCTAGACCTCGATTGGCATTTGTTGGTTCTTCTCTTCCTCTTCTGCTTCTCTTTCTTTTTCCTACGCCTGCTCCAGCGATTAAGGTTTTCCTAGGTGGAACTCCATTGAAGGTGGTTTGTTTTTTTTTCTCTCATTTCGAGATCTGCTTAAGGTCCTTCCATTTTCTTTTTATTCCCTCAAATACTGATTATTTTTCCCTTTCTTTTCCTCTCTGGTAATATTATCCTGATTCACTTCCCTTCCCCCTGCTATTGACAAAAGCTTTGCTGCCTTTTTGAGAAAAAAATTATTTTAGGGATTTTTTTAGTAATGCTTTGTTAACATGGCTCCATCTGCTCTTCTTCATCCTTGTCAGACGAAAAAATTTTATATTGTTTCCTTTTCATTTCAGTTTTGTTTTCCCTTTCCTTTGCTAATGTTGCTTTACTGTTTATAGTTAATTTTGTTTATTCTCTTTTGGTTTACACAGGATGATAAATCGAAGAAGATGTTAAAATTTTGGGTTTTTGTGGTTTTGGATACGTACTGCTTCAGTAATCGAAATCGACGGTAAACATAAATTTTATATATTTTTTCCCTTTCTTTTTTATAGTTCTTTTTTGTTTAGATGAACTTTTGTTCTCTGCTTTTTCTCTTTCTTTTCGTCTCGTCAATGCGAAATGAGAAGATTTGACATTTTTTTTCTGTTTCTTTTACAATTATGCTGACTATTTGTTTACTATACATGTACAATGAGGATGGAGACGAAGAGGTGAGTAGATGTGCTGTTTAATGGACTATATATATATATATATATATATTTAAACGAAGAGGTGAGTAAATATTTTACCCTTTCTTTTTTAAATTCTCTAAAGCCATGGACATATGTGTTGCTTAATGACTAAATGTTTACAATACATGTATGGACGCCTTTTTTTTTCCCACTAATATCTGGTCAATTACATGTTTTGAGTATAACTGGGAGTTTGTGTAATAGTAGTCAATAGTTATAATGTTGCATAATGCACATGTGAAAATTGTTGCTCCTGTGAACCTCATTGTGAAATGTAAATCTTCTATTTTAGTGATGATTAATGAAGCAATAGCAAAATACATACTTATTTTGTGAATGGGTCCTTCAGTTAAAAAAAAGTAATTATGTTCTTTGGCATTTAGCTATTTTATTCCTTAGGCACTAATTTAAGTGGAAGTGATTACAATTGCATGATTGTTGGAAGTGATCTTTGTCAAAGTATTGCTCTCGATTACTATGTGCGCCAGGTTGAAGAACTATTAATTTCCATGTTTCGCATTGTGAAAATTTTCTTCATCAGAGGAATCTAATCTATTTTTTCTCTTCCAGGTTGATGGATTGGTTGCCAAAGATTCTGATCTGTATAGGTCTCGAAGAAAATTTTGACAGTCTTGCTTATTCTACTGTTGGCCATTGTTATCTTATCTGGTGAGCTTTTCTTCATTTCTACTGTTTTTTTCTTATATTTTTTTATGCTTTTGGCCATCATATTCTTTTGTTCTTTCGTTTTGTGTTGTTGAGAGTTCTAATCTTTTGTTCCTATTTTCTCTCTCGACTAGAAGCATTTGGGGGGTTTAAAGTTATTGTTGTCCGGCACAGAGTTCAAATCTTTTGTTAATGTCTTCCTTCTTTGTTCCTTTGTTTGGATGTTTCTACGAATATAGTTTTGTCTTTGTCTTCCTTCTTTTCTTTGCATCTCTCGGAGCTTGAATAGTTAAGCAAATTTTTTATCCTTTCTGTTGGGTTTAAGTTGGATTTATTTAATGTCATGAGTTTTAATCAGGACTTGTGGTTCAGTCTAGCTATTGTCATTATTCTGTCTTTTCCTCATTTTTTATATAGGAGTTGTTCAGATCTTTAGCTTCTGCTTTCTTTTCTGCATTGTCTTTGAAGATCAGCTTCTACTTCTGATGTGTTCATCTTTAAAACGTGAAACCTTAAGTTTTTTTTTAATCTTTTTTACTTTTTCTTGCTGGTTTCAACTTTCTTCCCCTTCTGCTCAATTGTTCATTGCAGCTTGTTTTATGCTTCGAAGGAGGAGAAAGTGGATCTCAAAGGGCATATTTTATATCTTCTGTGAGCTCTGTCATGAGCACTTTTTTTTGTGACCAATATGTATTTTTCCTTTTCTCATTTTTATGGGGTAAGGGTTGCAGAATTTGAAAATCAATCATGTCATGTGTGTTTGATTGGAGCAACGGGACGGTGCTTGTGATGTTGATGGTTGGTTTACGGAGAATCTAATGACGCCTTGCTGATGATGCTCTTTAGGTTAAAATCTAATGTTGTTGTGTTGTTGTGTCTTTTTGGAGTTTGTCTTTTTTGTTTTCCATTTTTTTATTCAGAAGGAAGGTGTTTTCTTTTTTCACCTTATTTTTGGACTGAAATTTTCTCACCATGTGTTGTGTTTTCACACAGTGAAATATAGAACTTCTTTTGATGTTTCTTTTTCCCTTTATATGATTGCAGTTTACTGCTGAAGAACATTGGTTCTAAATCTGTACCTATTGATGGACTACCCTTTCATCATGACAGAGGTATGTATTACTGATGAAAACTTTGTTGTCTCTATATTATTTTGTCTCCGATTTACTGTTTGTTCGGAGGATTTTGGAATCCAACTCACAAGTCTTTAGTATTGTGTTACTTTCTATTGACCCAAGATTATCTTGAGGACTTTTGCATCACTGAAATTACATATTAGGCAGTTTCCTTCCTTTTTTTTTTTTCGTTCTTTTTTCCTTCCTTTATGTTTCTCTTCCTGCAATTTTTTAATCCTCGTGGGAGAACATTCTCTCTTCCCCCCATCAAACGCATGCAACTTTTTTTTTACTTTGTGTTTCTTTTCCTTCAATTTTTATATCTTCACTTCATCTGGTGCTAGCAGAGTGGCTTTGATCATGTACAACATAGATGAGGTCTGTTTACACTTTACATTGTTGGTCTCTTATCCTAAAATTCTTTTGTAGCTTTTTTGGATTTATCCTTTTGCATATGTATGTACAATCACAGGCTTTTTTGGATTTTGGCTTCAGCACGCATGGAATGGCCTATGGAGTCCAAAGCAGATCAACATAAATTTTGTAGTGCACAGTCAATGGCTTTTTACACCACTCAACATGAACTTAATTTTGCGTCAAATTTAATGAACTGTATTGTGCGTTGAAGATATTTGATTGTAATCAACTGTATTCCCCAAAATATCTTTTTCACTACATTTTCATGCTTTTTTCGCTTTGTATTTTCAGATGGAAAGTATTTTTGGAGTGTGCCTTCGGCTGAAATGGGCTGAATGCATGGAATGGACTGGAGTCCAGAGCAGATCAACTTAAATTTTGAACTTTTTTTTTTTTAAGTGAACGTAAATTTTGAACTTAATTTTGCCTAAATTTTGATCACCTGTATTTGATTGTAATTGTTGTTAGGTACTTAAATTACTGACTTTTGTATAAGTTTAATATTTATTACCATTATTATTAACTTACTAATTGAAAATAAAAACTGCTTTATATTTTTGATACAATAACGTATTTCCTTGCCATTTATAGTAATGCGGCCATCTGTAATGGGTTCTTTTGCAATTGGCCATTTTGCATCTTCTCAAACAGAATATTAAATGAGGATGGAGGCGCCGCTGAATCCTCCTAGTATATATAATACGAACAAAAGTGTGTGTATACATGCAACGTGTATATATATATGTGTTACAAATGATTAAAATATAGTAAGAAAATTTAAATTATTTTTATTTGGGTAATTAATGGGAATTAAAATGGAATTTAATGGGATCCTATAATTAAACACCCAATGGGTCTTTGGGAATTTTAAATCTCATTGCTTCCTAATCCCTCCCACCACTTAAATTATATGGGTAATTAATTAATTACCCTTCCCAAATAATTTCCCTCCCTTTAGATTCCATCCCAATTCCCTCCCTTTCTCTCCCAATTGCCATCTCTAGGCATAGATATTGACGGGAAGCATGACGGAGATTGCAAGAACGGCGAGGGAAAGAAGCAGGCCGCAGCTGCCGCCTTCAATAAGGAGAATTGAGCGGCATCAGCACCGCAATGGCGGGCGCCGAACAGATACCTGCAAGAAGAAAGAAAAGGTTGCCATGGACGGCGGCGCCGCTGGGGCGGGGCGGAAATCTACAAGAATAAAGAAAAGGTTGCCAGATCCGGATAAAGTGGTGGTAGGTTTAGGGTGTGAATAATTTCTCAAGTGTTTGATTGAATGCAATTGATATTGGTTCGGCAGCAACCAAAAGGGAGAACATACAATTGCATCGCCAATAGCAAGCAGCAGCAAGAAGGGAGAAGACGAAAATCCAAAAAAAAAAAAAAAAAGATAAAGATAAACTGTGAACGGACAAAAATGCCCCTAAAAAAAGTCAAGTGAGAGACAAATGTTGCTGATTCCATTAGTCCCGTTAGAACTAAATGGAAAAAGTACATTTTCAGCCTATTAAAATGAGTTTATGTGCATTCTTGGCTTAAAAAAAGAGTAAAGGTACAAAATCGGACACAAATGAAAAGTAAAGGTATATTTAATGCAGTTTAGTCTTATTTTTTACTAAATTCAAAATTTAAACTTTAAAATTTCCTTTAAATCTTCACTCACATAAATTCAAAAAATAATATAATTTTTACACTTTTTCTTCTCTTTCTTACACAAATCATCTAAAGAAATTTTCAAAAAAAATTATTTATTCCCTTAAACAAAAATTTCTCAATTGCATCACTAAAAGAACATGAGAAATTTTTGTTTTAGTGTCACTTTTAGGGTTTAGGGTTTGTTTTGTATGGATGGACAACACGGTTTCAAGTTTTGAACTACTTCTGACACAATTGAGAAATTTTTGTATTGGAGCATGCTCTCCCACCCAACCCAGCACACAGTTAAAGAGGAAATTTTCATTAATCATTTGTCGCCGACGTTAGGTCTAGTGGTCAACTATTGTGATCATTTTCGTTGAATGTGAAATAAAATACGTGTACTAAGCCACAATTTCCGGAATGTTCGAGATTCGAATCTTACTTCTTTTTTCCCTCCTTAAATTATTCTCTTATTTCTTTACATATTTTAATATAAAAAATTCAATTTTTTTTATTCCTTATTTAATTAATACAATTTAATAACATTAATAACAATACTGTTAAAATGCTAATTACACTATACAAACCCTCGTATAATATATAGTCAAACAAAAAAAATATAAACAGAGATAATAAAATACCAAAAAAAAAAACACCGATTAATATTTAAAAATGGAGTTAGTATTCAAATACAACTTCTCGTACTAAAATTATTGTCTGGGAGGAAATGTCTGTCACGGCTAGTTTCTGATTGGGCATGTTATGGAAATTGAAAATTAGATCGTGTTTTCCCATTTCACATTACGTGTGGAATGGAGTTCCTTTAGTAACCACTCCGTTGATTTGTAAATTTAGTTTAATTTCATGTTTTTATTTCTGAATTTGGAATTGTTTCTTTTAATTCTCGAATTTGGGTTTTTGATTTCCATTTAGTTTATCGCCTAACTTTTGACCTAAATAAGCTCAATTCTGACAAATTTGAGACTTTAGATTTGTCCATTTTTTTTCTTGAAATTTCATCAACACCTATATTATTCTTTCATATTTTAATATTTTGGAACTCAATTCATCCCATGTTTGCTAGCATTGAACTGATTTTGGTAGAAATTTTGGTGGTAGACTACACAAGATAGAAAATTTGAGTTTGGAGATGGAACAAGATGTTGTAGATTTGATTCATATCTCTATTTATTTTTGTCATACTTTTTACGTAAGTTGACAAGACTTATAGACGAACATCCCAAATTCTTTCTTGTCCTTTCCAAGTATATGTATATAATATATAAAATGTTGTACAATTTACACTTACTCCCTTGAAGTTTGTGAATACTATCAAACAAATTCTACAGTTTTTGTAAAACTACAATCACCCCCTTTACTTGTTAACTAATAATATAATAACTATCTCCCTCTAGTTTGGTAAAATTATAGTTTTCCCTTTGTAAATAAATAAAAAAAACCCGAAAACAAAACTCGGGCTAATTTGTTACCTGGGAAAGAATTGGAGAAGATATCTCATGTTAGACTGTTTGATAGTTCGATAGACGGTTATTTCGCGTGTAAAATTGATATGTATGTTTTTCTACCTACAAGAGATGCTTATATTTTTCACAAGCGAAATTTTTATTTTTGTTTTATAAACAGACGATACTTTTTAAACAAGGATATTTCAATCTTTTCAAAATCAATATTTTTTTTCATTGTCGGGTTAGCAGTTAAACTCAATACATTAGAAGTTATACAAGATACATTAGTTTTTTTCCTTCTTCTTTTCTTATAATATTCTTTCCGATCCAGAATAAGTGTCATTTTAGATATTTTCAGACAAATTAAGAATTCATTAAATATTCCTTTAAATGACAAATATACCCCTAGTTATAATATGATACTACAAAGAGTCTTAAAAGTTATAATCTAATTATACTAATTTTAGTGTTTAAGATAATCACAAACTCCAAGAAGATAAGTTAAGACAAGGGCAAATTAGAAAATATTTTATATTTTTTCTAAAACGTCACTTATTTTGAATATTTTTACTCCCTCTAAAAATGACACTTATTTTGGATCAGAGTAGAAAAACTTATTACATTAGAAACTGACTTATTATATTAGACACTATGAGCGATACGTGATCAATTATATACTATATACGATACACAATATTTTATAATATACATGTGATACTTTTGAAACTAACATTGATATATGCGTCTTTAGAAAAAAGTACCACCTATTGGGTAAATTATGTTTACCTCTCCGAGGTTTAATTAAATTACAAGTCTCTCTATTTCTAGAAATTACAATAATACCTTCTTGAGGTTTGGTCATAATTGTCAAATCAATCTTTACAAGTAATTAATGGTTGAGAACAAATACAAAATTTCACAAACAAGTTCAGAATTAATTCGGTAAAAGTTCACTTAAAACTTATTTATTTAATAAATAAACGAACATGAAAGGAATTTTAGACTCAATTAATTAAGAAAAATCCCATTTTGAGCACTTCAAATCTCAGCGTGGTTCAACTTGACATCACCCTTATCGTTAGTGAAAAATAAATACAAAACAAGAAAATTTTGAAAACCTAAAGAAGGTATTCATAATTTCTAAAAATAGAGGAACTTATTTGTAATTTGATCAAACATTGGAGGAGGTAAATGTAATTCGCCCAACTAACTTTTATATAAGGCTGGCACTCCTGCACATCGAACTAAAGTCTTCAACTGAGGTCAACAGTCAAATCCGGGCACTTTACTCTCAGAGCTGAACAGAGAAGAGCGAAAATGGCGACTGCAGTGAAGAGAATCAAGCTGGGCTCTCAGGGTTTTGATGTTTCAGCCCAAGGACTTGGCTGTATGGGCATGTCCTGGAGCCATGGTTCTCCAAAGCCTGAGGCGGAAATGATCAAAGTCATCCACCATGCCCTCAATAACGGCGTCACCCATTTCGACACTTCCGATGTCTACGGCCCTCATACCAATGAAATCCTGGTCGGAAAGGTAATATAAAGCTTCCCCTGCCGAACCCATTTGTCTTTTCTCTGGTTTCATTCGTCAGAATAGAATAAGGGGAGGAGATTTGGTGGGCTGTAATTTCTGGGTTTTGTTTCCTTAATTTTGTAGGCGTTGAAGGAAGTGCCCAGGGAAAATGTACAGATTGCTACTAAATTTGCTTGCAAAATGGTGGACGGACGTATGGAAATCTGCGGTGATCCGGATTATGCCAGAGAATGCTGTGAGGCTAGTCTGAAGCGTTTAGGTGTTGATTATATCGATCTCTACTATGTCCATCGGATTGACACCAGCATTCCTATTGAAATCACGGTTCGTGCTCTTAATATGCCTTCTCAAGCGATTATTTAGTCTTAATAAAATTAATTTGACTAATTGTAACCATGTCTATGCCTGCTCTGCTGATTTTGCTTGATTGCCCTTTTAATTTGCTGCTAGTCCTTTTCATTTGTAGTGTTAGGTGAAATAATTTTTCGTAATTAATTAACGAGTAGGACAGTAGATGCAGTAAGTTGAAGTAGAATTGTCTGAAATTCTTCAACTTGTTGTAGATTGGGGCTTTGAAGAAACTGGTTGAAGAGGGAAAAATAAAATACATAGGTCTGTCTGAGGCCTCACCAGATACTATCAGGAGGGCTCATGCTGTTCATCCCATAACAGCAATTCAGCTGGAATGGTCCTTGTGGACTAGAGATGCCGAGGAAGAAGTTATTCCTACTTGTCGGTGAGTTGTCCCAAGGAGTTTTGGTTATTACTTTTGGAATATGGATGATGAGTCTATCAATGCTTGTTATTTGTGTAGGGAACTTGGTATTGGAATTGTTCCGTTTAGTCCTCTGGGCAAAGGTTTCTTCGGTTATGGTGGTAAGCTAGTGGAGAAAATGGAAGCCAATGACTTACGAAAGGTATGTGCTTGTGGTTCATATGGTTAATATATTAGTCTATCCATGCTTACTGTGGCATTATGATCTTGCCATTACCTCAACTGTGAAGGTCAACATGAGTTTGGTTTCTGTTATGTTGGAAAACCTTGACTGAATACACTTGTTTTATTGCATTTAATTTGGGTTCTGTTTAACACTTTGTTTACCCCTTTTTATTGTACCATCCTGATAGGTTGTGACTTTTTGAAACTAAGTAGTGATAGCATTCTTTGGTTCGATTGTGAATTTATTATATATAGATTCTCTTATCAGGAATGTGTCATCCGTGATATCTCAGTTTAATTCTTTAGTGTATTTGTCGTTATCCATATAAATGGATGGAGTAACTTGCTTAATTCATGGTTTTCCTTGATGTTGTTCGCTGGATAATTCAGAGTTTCAGACACTATTATTCCAGTTTTTGTCCATTAATTAGTTTAGCGCTGAAGATAATTACATTTATATACCATTGTAGAGCTTTCCAAAGTTCCATCCAGAGAACATGGAGCACAACAAGAAGCTGTATGAGCAGGTTGCAGCAATAGCTGAAAGAAAGGGTTGCACCACCTCCCAGTTAGCCTTAGCATGGGTTCATCATCAAGGAGATGATGTTTGTCCCATTCCCGGGACCACCAAGATTGAAAATTTGGATAGCAACATCAAGGCGTTATCCGTGAAGTTGACACCAGAGGACATGGCTGAGCTTGAAGCTATTGCCACCGCTGATGCTGTTAAGGGAGACCGCTATTTCCCGGCATTTATGGCTAACACTTGGAGGTTTGCAAATACTCCACCCCTCTCATCTTGGAAAGCTTCAAAGTAGGAAGGGTTTCATGTAGAGTAAGATTGGTAAAAGTGTATAATGGTAAGGCATTCCAATTCCTTCCCCTGATCCGAAAAGGTAAAAAAACGAAAAGAAAATAAGTATGAGTTCATGTATGTTGTGGCTTTTGAAGATTGTCTGTGGACTAAGTTTTTGTGTGGGACAGTTTTATGGAGGAATAATAATGCTGTACATGAAACACATCTTAATTAAATTTATATTTCTCTCTTTTGTTCAATGCCTTTTTTTGCACATTTAATTTTGCTCTTGATCAAAATGCACAGCAGCTTTACATACATGTTATGCTTGATAGAATCTGATGATGGCTGATTTGGTAACGAAAGGCTGCGGCTCTTCTAAGATATGTTGATCAACGTGCACAGCAATTGCACTATACCCTATTTTTTTTGTTTTCCCTTTTCAGGTATATATTACCAAAATCCCCTGAGACTTTTTCAAATTACCGATTACCCTTCAGGTTTTTAGAAAAATTAACCATACCAAACATTACCAAAGGTTTTTGAAAACATTACCAAACCTTACCTGAATGTACATAGAAAGTTCATTACGTATGGTCTCCTTTTGTAAGTTTAACAAATTTTAGGAGGTATTTGATAATTTGGACAAACTTTATGGAGGGTTTGGATAATTTACCTTTCTTTGCCATGGAGAAGCATGTTATCCATGGTTTACAAATTGTAAGTTAGCCTAAGGGAAACTTGAATAAATTTTGGTGATTGATGCTAGAGAGATGGCCAACTCTATTATTAAGGATGAAGAGAAAATGTATATGTTCCATGAGTGGGTCTCCTGCTGATCATGTCAATAACCTATGTCACTTGGACTTCTTTTTCTAACCCTGCTCTCTTGGCTTGAGAATCTTCTGAGCCTTTTTGTTCTCACATCGGTTGTCTGAGGCGTGTAGTATAAACTGCTTGAAAACGATTTTGAAAACGAGTTTTGAAAAATAGTTTTATAATTTAAAAAGTGTATTGAAAATGTAAAAAGTAGATACTGAATAGTAAAATATTGTATTGAAAATGATGAAATATGATTAAAATATATTAAATTTACTGTTGAAACCAAAACTGTTTTCAAAACGAAACAAAAAGAACAGGCCCTTAATCGCTTGCTCGATCTTGCGTTTTAGCTCATGACAGTCTTCATTGGCATGCCCATGTGTTGTGAAACACACATACATTGTTTGGGTTCCTTTTGTCATCAGGGGCATTCAAGGGGCGAGGCGAACTCCTCTTGATGTTGTTTCCTCTCCTAGCACCACTACAAAAAAGGCTTTCAATGGTGATTTTTAAGCACATTTAATCGCGATTTTCTTTTATTTTGAACCGCCATCTATCCGGCCCATCTTTGTACTGCGATATATTTCGGAACAGCCATAGAAAGTCCAACTTTCTATGGCGGTTTAGTTATTGTACTGCGATATATTTTGGAACAGTCGTAGAAAGTCCAACTTTCTATGGCGGTTTCTAACTAAACCGCCATAGAAAGTACAAGACATTCGCACTCAAACCGCGGTAGAAAGTGAGGAATTTTTCTGGTTTAAAACAAAACCTGCTTCTAAAAGTTTAAAATTAATATACAAAATATCCCCAAAATAGAAGTAGAAATCGCTATTATATTACAGGCGCATATCCAAAAAAATTCATACAACTATAATATCAACAAGTTTTATTACTATCAAAACAACCATCAAATACGGCTAATCCTCTACAATATAACTAGCGCATATTTTTCTCATAGCATCTATATCCACAGTGGTTAATGGAGTGCGGTCGATCTTGAAGTACTGCAACAGAGTATAAATTCAAATGTAATTGAGTAGCAAAATGAAATACAATCAAATAAGTTATGTGAAATCAAAATCAAATACCTTTTCGAGTGCCAATGTCTCGGATTTCATTGCGATGTGGTACATGTAATGCATGACATAGTAGCCACACTCCCAGATAGACTTTTGTTTTTTATGCTATTGAATATTATTATACGAGTTAGAAGATCATACAACTCAACTCATGAGAACAAGCATTTCACTCATACTAAAGGATGAAAACAAAATAGAGTAAGAAAGGCAAAAGCTTTAAGGAGAAGTTCACTCATTTTACACTCTCCTTGCCTAAAACAAGAAAAGTAACACACAAAAGATACTTTGTACGTTTGCAATAAAGATGCCAGAAAATGATGCAAAGATAACTTTAATTTCAAAAGATAAGTGCCATTGAAGAAATTAAACCAAAGGAGACACAAAAAAGGAGCCTAAGATAGGTTAAATTTAAAAGGCAAGTTACATTTCACAACTTCAACTCAATCCACAAGCATTTCACTCATTATCACTAAAGGAGGAAAACAAAATAGACTAAGAAAGGTAAAAAGTTTAAGGAGAAGTGACATTTCACACTCTCCAAGTATAAAAAAATGATCATTTTCATGAAAAGCGACATACAAAGCATACTAGAAACTTTTCTAAAAAAGATAAGGGAAAGCGAGGCAAAGAAAGTTTTATTTTCAATAAACAAGTGCCATTACCCACTTTAAACCAAAGGAGGCACAAAAAGTGGACTAAGAAAGGGTAAAATTGAAAAAGCAATTGACATTTCACAACTTCAAGTCATGATAACAATCATTTCACTCATTATCACTAAAGGATGAACACAAAATAGAGTAAGAAAGGTTAAAGGTTTAAGAAGAAGTTCACTCATTTTACACTCTCCTTGCCTAAAACAAGAAAAGCGACACACAAAAGATACTTTGTGCGTTTGCAATAACGATACCGGACAATGAGGCAAAGAAAGCTTTACTTTGAAAAGATAAGTTCCATTGAAGAAATTAAACCAAAGGAGACACAAAAAAGGAGCCTAAGAAAGGTTAAATTTAAAAGGCAATTTACATTTCCCAACTTCAACTCATGAGAACAAGCATTTCACTCATTTTACTAAAGGATGAAAACAAAATAGAGTAAGAAAGGTAAAAGCTTTAAGGAGAAGTTCACTCATTTTACACTCTCTTTGCCTAAAACAAGAAAAGCGACACACAAAAGATACTTTGTACGTTTGCAATAAAGATGCCGGAAAATGATGCAAAGATAGCTTTAATTTCAAAAGATAAGTGCCATTGAAGAAATTAAACCAAAGGAGACACAAAAAAGGAGCCTAAGAAAGGTTAAATTTAAATTGCAAGTTACATTTCATAACTTCAACTCAACCACCAAGCATTTCATTCATTATCACTAAAGGAGGAACACGAAATCAATCAAATCCTGACTTCAAACACCAAGGTTCTCAAATTAATCAAGCAATCCCGACTTCAAACAACAAGGTTCTCAAATTAATCAAGCAAAACCGAATTCAAACACCAAGGTTCTCAAATTAATCAAGCAAAACCGAATTCAAACACCAAGGTTCTCAAATTAATAAAGCAAAACCGAATTCAACACCCCTAAACCCAAAACCAAACACGAACTCAAAAACCATTCGATGAAAACCAAACCCGAATTCAACAACCAAACCAATTAAACCACCAATCGATCAAACCCAAAACAATCCAAGCATTCATCATTATCAACAAACCCGAATGCAACATTGACAAAAAGCCCTAGGCTAATCACAAGTAAAAAAAGAAAGGTAAAATTTCAAAAGCTTAAATGAACTCCAAGTATTCGGCTAAACCTTATATAGGATTTCAATTCTACAACCAAGGGACCCTATAGCCGAAATTCTTGTTGGGGAAAATAGATGAAATGGATACTGGGTTCCGATGAAGCTAAAGCCGGAGCTCGGTGACTTCGGGGCGAGCAGCCAACTCCAAACAGCTGCGGGGAAGAGAAGGAGACGGTCGGCTGTATGCAGATGGCGCCAGTGACGGTTCCCGGGTGAAGAAAATGGGTCGGGAGAGAGGAGAGGGAAACAGGGGAAGGCAGGGAAAGCTTGTAAATTCAAATTCCTAATTTGAATTTATGAGCTGACCCGACCCAACCCGTTTTCTACGGCGGGTAAAAAAAAAAACCGCCATAGAAAACACCTTTCTATGGCAGTTTAAAATTTTAAACTGCCGTAGAAAGGTGTTTTCTACGGTGGTTTTAATTTAAACCGCCATAGAAAGGTGTTTCTACGGCGATTTTTTTTGAACCACCATAGAAAATACCTTTCTACGGCGGTTTAAATTGAAACCGCCGTAGAAAGGTGTTTTCAACGGCAGTTTCAATTTAAACCGCCGAAGAAAGGTGTTTCTATGGCGGTTTTTTTTGAACCGCCATAGAAAATGGGGAAAAAAGAGTGCCAATTCCCTCGCGCGCCTCTGTTCCTATTAATTTCTATTTTTGTTTTTCTTTTTTTAAATTAACCCCACAATTTTGTAAACATAATATTAAATATCCAATTTACATTATATTTATTAATTATGTACAAAATTCAGCCTTTTATTATTATAAACATTAAATAATGAAATTTCAAATTTTCCCGTGAACCATTCCACCGCAAATTTTTCATGTACAATTACATAATTATAGGAAAACCTCAAAACTAATAATTTTCAATAAAGTATGATGAGCATAAAATTGAAATGCCCATTGGGTCTAGCCCAACAAATTAAAGCAAAGAAACAGTAAAGGATAAAAAGCCCAGAGCCATGCTCAAATTGGAAATATTGTACAAATCTGTATTATAATTTTAGATCGGTCACAAAGGCTTAGATCGGTCGTGAAGACTTAGATCGGTAGACCCATAAAATTTTAGATTGGATAACGATACAAAACAACTTGGTAATCTTAGATCGGTAAACTTTATAATTCAGCTCGGTAAGAATGGTTCAGTCAAAATCTAACTGTACTCAAGAAGCCCAGGTCGGTAAAAGCTTAAAGAAGTTAGATCGGTCAACAGTGTCAAAGCTCAGGTCGGTAAATAATATAACCAAATTCAGGAAAGCTTAGATCGGTAAAGATTAAACCGACCTGAAGTAAAGATAATATAATTAAAACAGTTAGATATCATGGTGGGGCCACAAAATTAATATATGCAGGGGCAATGATAACAAAGGAGCCAAGTTAAAGCCATTTTTCCCGGAACGGCTAAAAGTCATCATTAAAAAGGAGAATAAGTGGGAGCGCATGTCGCCATGATCCAACGGAACTATCAAGAGTACAGTCTATAAATACTCAGGCACCAGCCTCATAGGAGGTAAGTGAATTCTGAACAAAGACTCCATAAGCTATTTCTCGCAACTCTCTCTGATTATTGTTTCTCTCAAAGCTATCATTCAATACTGTTTATCTCTTTCGTATTACTGACTTGATCGTCGGAGTCTATACAGGGGGGAAAACCCCTCTCATTTCCCTGATTAATTCCATTTTGTCACCAAAGCAGTGCAAAATCCTCAAGTTTCATCACCATTGCTGAACCAAGTAGTCCAGATCGGTTCATTCAGGGATTCATACTACTACACAGTACAAAGCTCCATCCAAAGATTGGGCCTTTATTTTTCCTCCTTCCCTGTGAGACATCATTCAGATTGGGCAAATCACTGTTTAAAAGAATTCATTGGGCTGCGAAGAAGCATCATTCCCGAAGTGGACTTTTTACGTCACATCAACTGGCGCCGACTGTGGGGAACGATTTGATCGATTTTCTTCATCAAATTTTCTTCACAATGAAAGAAATTTGTTGAAGTCATGACGCAAGAAGTTCGGGAACGGATGCTTCTTCTTTCAGAATAGCAGTTTGCAATAAGGAAATAATTCTCCAATTAGGTACAGTTTTTGGGACAATTAATTTCTTAACTGACACATAAAAATACAAATTTGGTTGGCATCAATGAATCGACATCATATCATATACATCTGGGAAGGCCTGGTTTTTGGACCGCTTCCAAGCAGCATACCATGTACATCTAGGAAGGCCTGGTTTTTGAACCGCTTCCAATCAACATACCATGTACCTCTATCTGGTTGTTATCATTTTACAAGGAGCATGCTTCAAAGGGCATCTCCTGAATTGTGGAAAATATGTCCTAACATTGTATACCCCGCGTCTCTTGTTTTCTTGGTTGTATACTATAACTTTTGTTGCATTTGTTGTTCTTTGTTGCGCATGAATATCGAGAAATGGAAGAATGGCAATCAGAAAGACATTCTAGAGGGTGACCTCGGAGACCGATCCAACAGAGGATGACCTTGGAGATCGATCCAGCAGATGATGACCTTAGAAGCCGACTCAGCAGAGGATAACCTTGGAGGCCGACCAGCAGAAGACGACCTAGAGGGTAGACCCCATCAGTGGATGACCCCGAAAGGTAGAACCCACTAATGTACGACCTGGAGTAGTAGACGACCCTATCAGTGGACGACCTGGAGGATAAATCCCCCATTAGTTGACGATCTAAGGGACAACCCCGGGACACGCATTCAAATCATGAAGTCAGGTTAGACACTGTTGGTAGGACATGGAGGCCATCAGGTACGGTCTATAGGACGATAAAATATCTTAGATGCTCAAGTTACTATGTTCATTATTCAGTATATATTGCGAAAGACACGGTTGGGAACCGCTTTCACATCATGATTTTCATTATTACTGAAAGACACGGTTTGGAACCGCTTTCAAAGTACGTAGGACATTGTTAGACATGGGTAGTTCTAGCAATATAATTACAACTAAGGCACTGGCTGGTTGTCAATTACACAAGGCACAGTTAAGTCCAGTTCGGACACCATTGATTGGCTTCGGCAATCACCATGTTATACTCACAGGACGGATGAGTATTATACCAGTAACCATGATAGCTGGCCAGCTACTACTTACAGGAATCATGTGATCACCTTACCATGTATACCTTGGAAGGCTCAAACCGTTCTTAAACCATGGCTTCAATTTTGCATATGTTTTGTCTATCATGTATGGGATGGCTCCCATTTGTTCATTAAACAGGTAAGGCAATGTTACATAGGCAAGGCCAATACATTGGACGGGACAAACCATGTACAGGATCAATACGTTGATCAGGGCAAACCAGGGGCCAAGGTCAATATGTTGGCTAAGACAAACATAGGCAGGACTAAGCATATGGCCGAGACAAATCATAAGAAAGGCTAAGCAGTTGGCTGAGACACAGGAAGGGATAGCATTTGGACGGGTAACTCACCAGAGTCAAGGTCCATACAAAAACTTATTAAGATGCTTGCAAGGGCTGTTATCAGATCTTCATGGCTAAAAAGGACGAGGAGAAAACATATTTTATCACGGATAAAAGGTACTTATGGCTTTATTACTATGCTTTTCTTTAAACCAGAATTACATTTCAGCATTTGGTAAGATCTTCGAAAATCAGTTAGGACGGAACATGGAAGCATATATTGATTAGTTGCTTGTTAAAAGAAAAAATGACACTGCCTGTTTGCTTGACTTACGTGAAAACACTAGAAGATCTTGTTCAATATCAATTAAGGATAAATCCGAAAAAATGTGTTTTTGGGGCTACTTCGGGAAAATTCTTAGGTTACATGGTTTCTAAGGGGGTATCTCGGTTAATTACAAATACATCCGCCTAAGTCAATTCGTTAAGTACCACAGTTAACGGGAAGAATAACAGTTTTAGATCGGTTTTTAGCTCGGTCGGCTGAACAAACTACTCTTGAACGATTCTTTGCCATCTTTGACCATGCCTATTTATGGAGAACAATTGTACATATACATAGCCACTACTACATCTGTAATTAGCTCGATTTTACTTAGAGAAGATAACCGGGTTCAAAGACCCATCTATTTTGTTAGCAAAGTTTTGCAGGCAGCTGAAAAGAACTATTCTAGCTTAGAAAAGCTGGTCTTGGCTTTAGTTCAAACTACCCGGCGTCTCCGACCTTATGCCAATTCTCATGGAGTTACCGTTTATACCGATACATTCCTTAAAGCCATCTTACAAAAGGCAGGAGTCTCAGGTCGACTTACCAAATGGGCCATCGAATTAGGGGAATATGGCATCACCTTTGCACCACAGCAGTCAAAGGACAGGTGTTGGCAGATTTCATAGCTGAAGGAGTACCAAACAACCAAGAGAACATATTCAGCCCGTCAAAAGAAACCGATTTGCTTTTAAACAGAAGGTGACGGCACATGACTCTCAATGTGGATGGTGCCTCAAGCCAGTCCGGATCGGGTGCGGGGATCATCCCCACCAGCCTAGAAGGAGAAATTCACAATTATGCTCTACAATTCCGCCGAACCAGCAATCTTGTCTATAAGTAAGGATCAGGATTGGAGGTTTCCTATATGGCAGTACCTACAAAATGGCACTTTACCAAATTCCCGAGAGGAAGCACAACGAGTACAAAGGAAGGCCGCACACTATCAGATAATTGGAGAGGACCTGTATAAAAAGGGGTTTCTTGATGCCCTTACTAGAATGCTTGGGATCGGGAGAAGCAGAGGCCATGTTGAAGTACATCAAGAGGATTGCGGGTCTCACATTGGGGCTCGGGATTTGGCCAAGAAAATATTTGGGGCAGGGTTTTATTGGCCTCGGCTATTTCAGACAATGGAACTCAGTTCAAATCTAAGGAGTTCACAGCCTTGTGTTCAAGACTTGGCATCACCCAACGTTTCGCATCGGTAGTTCATCCTCCAGAAATACAAAGTGGAGCCCTGCGAGTTATGCACTTCGAAAGGGATCAAAACCAGAAAAACTTGGAGCTCAGCTTGGATTTGATAGAAGTTCGGGACTCAGCCTACGTGCATCAACTAAATTACAAAAATTTAGTTCGGCAACACTATGATGCTCGGGTCGAACATCGAGCCTTTGTACCTGGAGACTTAGTTTTACGAAACCGATCTATCAGCAAACCCCAAGAACAAGGCAAGATATTTTCTAAATGGGAAGGGCCTTATCGGGTAATTGAAGCCCGACCTACAGGAAGTTATATTTTGGAGGATTTGCAAAGACGTATGGTTCCCCAGGCTTGGAATGCAGCACACTTAAGAAAATATTATCAGTAAAGCAGTCAGAGTTAAAGATGGAGAAAGCAGAATCTGAAGCAACAAAGTATTCTTTAATCAAGCTCGGTTACAAAAAAGGGTTGAATAACACAAAAATTCTTCGGAAGGGACCAGAATCAGAAAAAAATTCTACAAAATATAGCTAATTTAAGGAAGGACAAGTCCGATCTAAGGTAAAGCCGATCTCAGGAAGGAGGAGCTTGAGAAGAGGCTTCATCTGCTATCTCCTGGGGGTCGACCACAGGATCCTCTTCGACCTTTTCTGGAATTGGAACACCGATGTCTCGGCATTCTTGCTTGATTTCCTCTACTAAGTCGAAAGGATCACGTCCCTCCGGAAGCAAAGAAGTCAGGGCTATCGAGTCTTCTGGAGCACCTTCAGCCGACCTGGAGCTTTTTAGCTCGTCCTAGCACAGAGTATACCCACACTGGATTAGCTCGAAAAAACGCCGGTTCATCAGCTCCAGCAGGGTCCCTTCCTTAAAAGTCTTCAGCTCGGCTTGGCGGGCTGCCTCAACTTCTTCCGAGCTAACCATCCCAGCAGCCTTCTTTGTAGCCTCTTCTGCAGCTTTCGTAGCCTCTTCTGCAGTTTTCTTAGCCTCTTCGGCAGCTTTCTCCAGGGCAGTTTTCTCCTTCACCAAGGTAGACTTTTCTTCTTTCAGGGTCTTCACTTCGGCTTCCAGGCCCTGGATCTTGGTCACCAATTGGCTGGACTTCGTGCTTAGATCTTGGTTTTGCTTCATTAGCCCGGTTTTCTCAACTTCAAGCTCTGAAATCTTGTTTTTCTCGAGCCCCAGCTGAAACTCCAAATCCTCCACGGCCTCGGTCGGTTTCTTCGACCTCTCCAGCTCGTAGCTTTGGGCTAAGATATCCAAAGCCGTCGCTCTTTTTGATGTAGCGGCATAATTGTAAGCTACCTGCAAAAAACCGATCCAAGAGTGTCATACGAGGTAATCATTATTTCCAGATAAATTAATTTAGTATCGATGCTCACCCTTTTTATGTGCGAAGCGAGAAAGGCCTCCTGCTTTATCATCAGCTCCATATTTTGCCGGAGCTGGTTGCCCACCTGTACCATCTCCTCAAAAGATCTTTCAGTTTCAGCCTCCAACTCTTGGTAAGGCCTTACGTCCTCAGGCAAAGGTTCAGGCAAATGCACTTGAAGTATGGGCCGAGCTAGGGAGATCGGCCTATCCTTTTTATCTTTTAGCAGAAGAACTCTTTCTTTTGTTGAGGGGTCTACGGGTCCCCAAAGGTCATCAGGCTTCGGCAGCTCGGGATCATGCGCGGGGCCCATCAACAATTGTGGAGCTTTGGCAGCCTTAGCTGCCTGGACTTTTTTCGGGGTCGGCCTGCTCTTTTTCGCGACCCAGGTCACCAATTCCGATCTGGGAGGATCGGCCACCTCAACCTCTTCCGTGAGATCGATCTCAGCTGATCTTTTGGAGGATCCCGAAGTTGCAGCAGGCTTGTTGACTTTTTTCTTCCTTCCAAATCCACCAAGGCTACCTGAAAACAAGTAACGTGCAAAGATCAAAATCACCGATCTATAAAAGGAAAGGATACGATAAATAAAAGTTTAAGGGACAGGTATTTACTTTCTCCTTCTACACCGGGGGAGTGGCTCAGCCCGGCCCATACCAGAAGACCCTCTGAAGGGGACTTAGCCGAATACTTAACCGTGCAGGTATAATTTCTTAGAACTTTATAGTCCGACTGCACTATAGGGTCAGAAGTATTTCGGGTTTGATCGGCAGGGATTATAACTTGTGACCAACGTCTGGGTAGGTTTGCTTCATTAGCCTTCACCGTGACATATCTAGACCTCCAATTTTTATTAGTATCAGGGGAGTCGGTCATAAGGATGGGGCTGTTTCTACGTTTTTGGAATGTTACCCACCCCTGGCCATAAGGATATTGGCAGACAGTGTAAAATTGAAAGAACAAATCTATTGAGGGTCGGATTTCAGCCCCAACACAAACACACATAAATCCTATCAAAAACCTAAGGGCATTAGGTACTAACTGGCTCAGCCCGATGTACAAGAAATCGATCATCTCATTTATAAAATTTGGGACCGGGAACCTTAGCCCGAATTTTAAATGGTATTCATAAACACCAACCCAACCCTCAGAAGTACTATTTATTCTTTCTACGGGTGTTGGTAAATGGATCTGGACATTTGGGTCTATATAATGGTCTGATTTTAGGGATTTTAAATCTACCATAGTGAGCTCAGAAATTATTTCTTCGGGTTTAAATTCATAAGGAGCGGCCGAATCTACATAAAGCAGTGCCAAAATCATGCACAAATCTGGATAAACATTTTATATGAAAGTTGCATGCTTTAAAATAAATCGGAAAAATGAGAAAGGGGAAGAACGCACTAACCTGAGCTCGGATTCTGGCGAGACACTCCGGTGCCGGAACTCTTTTCGGAAGCCATGGCAATCGGTTATATGGAAAAAATAAATACGGCGGCGGAACGGCAATGACAACAAAGTAGCAGACACGGACAGGATTGACGGATGGGGAAGACAACTCCTTAAAACTCCGGAAAATAACTCCGGTGGTAGCAAAGCGTGATAACTCCGGTGGCAGGAAGGAAAGAAAAGTTTTTTTTCTGGTTTTTTTTTTCAGAAAGACGAAGTAGCAGATGATGTTGAATATTTGTTGCCCTCACGGTTTTATAATGGAGTATCGGATGGTTCAAAGAGGCGTGGATAAACCAAATAGGTGTGGGCATTAATATCATCTTGAAAATGATGAATATGGAAAGTTGAACCGGCCATTTCGATAAGCGTAAAGGCATGCCCATCACATCTCGACTTTTCGAACAATCAGATTTCGTATAACGCAAAGGTACGCCTTTACGGTTGCATTTATTTATCCGAAAAACTGTTTAAATTCTTTAGATCGGTACTACAATTATTACCTATGCATCGGATGACACTGTAATCTATAGGTCGGTTATCATCGTCATACTTCTCGTTTTTATCAGTCAGGAATCTATGAATTATAGGTCGGATAAATACTAGAAAAATGCCTTTAGTTACAAATTCGGCTTTATAAAATACGATATGTTGCTTAGCTCGAAAAATTGGCTCGGATTAATATCTAGAAATTCATGATGTCCTTTATGACTAGGTCTTAGCTCGGAAGTATTAAGTTTTAGATCGGTAAAACCTAATACTGGGGGGGCTTGTTGATGAGCATAAAATTGAAATTCCCATTGGGTCTAGCCCAACAAATTAAAGCAAAGAAACAGTAAAGGATAAAAAAGCCCAGAGCCATGCTCAAATCGGAAATATTGTACAAATCTGTATTATAATTTTAGATCGGTCACAAAGGCTTAGATCGGTCGTGAAGACTTAGATCGGTAGACCCATAAAAGTTTAGATCGGATAACGATACAAAACAACTTGGTAATCTTAGATCGGTAAACTTTATAATTCAGCTCGGTAAGAATGGCTCAGTCAAAATCTAACTGTACTCAAGAAGCCCAGGTCGGTAAAAGCTTAAAGAAGTTAGATCGGTCAACAGTGTCAAAGCTCAGGTCGGTAAATAATATAACCAAATTCAAGAAAGCTTAGATCGGTAAAGATTAAACCGACCTGAAGTAAAGATAATATAATCAAAACAGTTAGATATCATGGTGGGGCCACAAAATTAATATATGCAGGGGCAATGATAACAAAGGAGCCAAGTTAAAGCCATTTTTCCCAGAACGGCTAAAAGTCATCATTAAAAAGGAGAATAAGTGGGAGAGCATTTCGCCATGATCCAACGGAACTATCAAGAGTACAGTCTATAAATACTCAGGCACCAGCCTCATAGGAGGTAAGTGAATTCTGAACAAAGACTCCATAAGCTATTTCTCGCAACTCTCTCTGATTATTGTTTCTCTCAAAGCTATCATTCAATACTGTTTATCTCTTTCGTATTACTGACTTGATCGTCGGAGTCTATACAGGGGGGAAAGCCCCGCTCCTTTCCCTGATTAATTCCATTTTGTCACCGGAGCAGTGCAAAATCCTCAAGTTTCATCACCATTGCTGAACCAAGTAGTCCAGATCGGTTCATTCAGGGATTCATACTACTACACAGTACAAAGCTCCATCCAAAGATTGGGCCTTTATTTTTCCTCCTTCCCTGTGAGACATCATTCAGATTGGGCAAATCACTGTTTAAAAGAATTCATTGGGCTGCGAAGAAGCATCATTCATGAAGTGGACTTTTTACGTCACATCAAAGTACATTTAAGCTTCGATAAAGTAATAAGCTTGATTATATTTAAAAATTTTCTACGTTTTCGACTTGAGCGAACGGGCTAAAGTAATCAACTCGCTAAATGCATTAAATAGTATAAGAAAAATGAATCCTTAAGGGCCCAATAAAAAATATAAAGTAATACTTACTGTATTTCATTTTCTATATATATGTACGGACATGAAATCATTTCTCTGCAATAATAAGTTTCATAAAAATTCCCGCAGGTGCCTTTATTCCTTTTAATTTCTAGGTTTTCTTTTTCATAAATTAACCCCAAATTTTTTAAAAACTGTAATAGTAAATATGCAATTTAATATTAATCAAAATTTTATAATAAAATACATTAAATTTATTAAGAAGTAATTTAAAATAAATTATTTTAATTACTTTCAACGATTGATCATTATTAAATTGCATATTCAATATTAGAGTTTAAAAAATTTTGGGGTTAATTTACAAAACAAAAAAAATTAGGGATTAATATGAATAGATCGAGGCGCGCGCGGGAATTCCATTTTTGCCTCATTTTTCTAAGGCGGTTTAACATAAACCGCCATAGAAAGTGGCTTTCCTACAGCGAGTTTTGCTAAACCACAGTAGAAAGTGTCCATTATTAAGGTTTTCTTTTTTTGTAAAATAACCCCAAAAATTTTTCTCCCCTTTAGTATTTAATATGCAATTTAATATTGATCAATTTTTACAGTAAAAAACATTATATTTATTAATTATATACAAGATACATCCTTTATACTGATGAAAAAAAAATTAATTAATAAATTTCAAATTTTCATTTAACCAATCAATTATTTTGGAGTCGCGAAAAAATTTCAATGACTGATACACAATAATTATAGGAACACTTAAAAAGTAAGAATTTTCATTGAATTAATGGTAGGTTTTGTACTATTGAATTTTTGTGTACTTAATTATCTCTAGTTAAATAATTAAAGTCAATCAAGAATTTCAATTATGTTAAGATAAATCATTCATAGTTGAAATTAATTAATACTCTTTACAATTGGTTACAAGTATTACTCAGTATCGTATCCATGTATAGTCTTAATTAATTTTCGATCGTTTCTGTATATCTCATATACATGCAGGCTAGTTAAGAGGCGAAAAAATAGAAAGAGGTTGACGTGGGTACGAAATGCGCCTTAATAGAAACTATATTGAAGAATCTCTCTAAAATAATAAATATTTATTAATCAATAAACGAATTATTTATTCATTTAGCTGTCCATAACTAACCTCGCTAAATGAATATGAATATCTTTTTTCCAATGCCTAGAAAATTAATTTATCAAGGGTTAAATGTAAAATCAAAACAAAAACATTGTAGTTTTAAACATCTTTAAACCTCCCTATCACATTAACATAAATAGTGAAGCTTTATGCAATTTCAAATAATTGCAAACTCAGTTTTACATCAATTTTGGTAGAAATTCCCCTGTAAATTTTACCATAACTCTTTGTTAAATAAACAGTGAAGGGTTTAGGGTTTAGGATTTATGGAGATACACGCTGTTATTTAGGGTTAAATACGTCAATTCTACGGAGCTTTATTTGAAAACCGCCGTAGATAATGACTTTCTACGACTTTCTACGACGGTTTTTAATTAACTGCCGTAGAAAGTTAGTTACTATGGCAGTTATTTGATAACCGCCGTAGATAATGTCTTTCTACGGTGGTTTACTTTATATGACTGTTTATATGTAAACCGCCGTAGAAAGCCCATATTTATTTTTTAATGGCGGTTTCGTCTTTTTTTCCGTTAAAATGCAGCCGTTAAAACTCCATTCTATGGTAGTATAGGGCTTTTCGTCCCTGCTCTCTCCTCGACTACCTTTTTTTGGTCAGGCTACTTCAGCCTGTCCTGCGTCTTGCCTTTGGACCCTCGGTCCTCACGGCGATTGTTTCGTGGGCTTTCCCACTTTCTCTTGGAAGAGGTGTTCTCCATGGAATAGTACGACACTTTTGCCTGCTTTGAGAATTGAGACCTCTCACTTAATGTGATGCCCCGCCATCCGAATAGGTGGCTTCGCGGTGAGCTTTAGGTTGAAGGGGCCTAGCTTCACCCCACTAACAAAGCCATGAAGAATCACCGGATGATTCTTGTCCTCCAAATGATTGGCCTCGGCGATGAACCTTTTGATATAATCTTGGAACAACTCATTAGTTCTCTGTCTGACCGAGGACAAGTAGATGGAGGGCCTGCCAAAATTCTTGTTACCCAAAAAGTTGGGCACAAACAAATTTGTAAAATCCTTGAACGATGTTACCGAGTTCCGTGGGAGGGACGTGTACCATGTTCTGGCTAGTCCTCGGAACGTGTTGGGCAACACCAAACACTTGTTGTCCTCGAAAAACTGCAATGTATTCATGAGACCATTCGTATACGTAACGTGGTCAGACTGTTCCTTGGACCAATGGTACGTGTTGATTCTAGGGATTCCTCAGAAGCCAACGGGCACAGGGGCGGCCCTGATTTCAGAGTTAACGGGGACGACGTCTCCTCCTGGTTGACCAGCTTACCCATCTCCTCATAGAGAGATTGGAGAAAATCCTCTGTATCCTGAGGTCCGCCCAAAGTGGAAGAAGAGGCAATTTTCTGGTGACGGGGATATGTGTCCTTGGACGTCCCCCCCTCATACGGGATCACCTTCTTTCCCTTGGCTGCCTCCTTTTGTTTGGTTAGTTCCTGCACTTCTTGGGTGTGATCCATAAAAAAATTGAACGTTGCTGAAGGTCTTCGGATCTATCCCAACGGGGATTTCCATAAGAACCTCCTGCGTACCTTCGTTGTTGTTGTTACTGTCAGCAATTTGAACGAACTTAATTGTGAGCGTAAAAACCTTTAAAAAACAAAGTGGTTGTTTAACAGAAAGGTTCCCATAGACGCTGTTAATTGTGTGTAAACCTAACTCAATGCCGAACAGCTTGACGCGCATACACACAGGAACGCACACGTCCCATCATGTGTGGTCTCATTTATGCACCTTGTTGCATACATTCAGTTTCACCTAAGCTCTTTTGATTATTCATGTAATCATGTTCAATAAATGTTGAATGGATTGATAATCATAAATTTAAAAAATATTATAAATAATTTTGAATATAGAGAAGTTCGAAAAAGTCATTCTCAATAAAAGTTTGTATGTTCTACTTTTATTACATCACCTTTAGCCTTCAAAATGTAGGAATGGGGTGAATACAGGTTAGATTTACATTGAATTTTCGTATTGGGTAAAATCACAAACGGTTACTCATAATGCAACTAAAGTTTAGTTGAATTGGGGAGTGTTACACTTATCCTCAGAGTCAGTAACCCTCTCCTATGTAAATTCTGTGTCATATGTCAAATAAGTCATTAAACTTAAATTAATTCATTCAATGTAAATATTTTGTTTCTTCCTTTATATCTTCACCTTCCTATCTTGTCTTTCCATTCATAATTACTAATTAATCTGAATAACCCTTCCTCTTCATTTGTGTCTCCATCCAGTACGTACATCTAGATAATCTTTTTTTTTTTTTACGAGATAATCTAGATATATAACCCCTTTCTCTTCATTATAAAACTCTTTCCTTAATCTTATTTTTCAATAATTTTATACTAAAATAAATAATATTTGTAACTTTTATGTTTATCTCATGTATATAACTTACTCATAGTTTATATACCTACATATGTGTAAATCCGTATATATATAAATAGTGATTTTATGGTTGCTTGTAATTAATATTATTATTATCACTCTTTTATATATAATAGTTCACCTCCAATTTTTTTTACTCATTCTACCATTATTAATATAGCCATGCATGGTCCACAATCAACCCATACTAAATAAGTAATGATATATGAAATAAATAGTGTCAAATTAGATATTTTAAGTGTTCTACCTTGACACTCATAATAAGTTGTATATTTGTCAAAATTGACTCTTCTAATGGAACGGAAGGATTATTATATATTCGATTGTATGAAAATATTTTTCATATGTTATGGAGTCTCCTGTCATACGATACACACGAGCACACAACACATGTTTTTTAGAAATATTCTCAACATTTTTTCGCTACAGGCAATACTTTTTTTTTACATGCGATGGATTTTTTTTCCATATAGAGAAACATGCAATATTTTTACATATGATACTTTTGAGGCTAAAGTATCATATGTTTCTAAAAACATAATAAATAAATAAAAAGCGCACGTATACGGTACATTATATATAAAACAGTTAATTGTAAATTAGTATTCAAAGTTTTTAAAATTATAAATTGGCCCATAAACTTTTTAAAGTTATAGGAAATTTGTGGACTAATCATTTTTCTAATTGTATATAAATATTTATTTACACAAAAAAAATTTGCCACATACTATTATAATATTGTAGTAAATAATAGGAAATTTGTGGACTAATCATTTTTCTAATTGTATATAAATATTTATTTACACAAAAAAAATTTGCCACATACTATTATAATATTGTAGTAAATAAAGGAATGATAAAAAAGAAAGAAGGAAAAAATGGAACTAAAAGGAAAGATTGAGGCAATATGAAATTATGAAGATCAAATGGGAGTTTTGCGGTGCTCCAACACCATTGTCAGAAGTTGGAGGAAAGAGATAGACAAGAAATAAATAAGAAAGAGAAACGGTAGGTTATGAATTCTTATCAACTAATTACATTTAATGAAGATATCTATGTCATAGTTTTAATTTAATTTGACTGCTTATGTGTTTACCACATCTACATAGGATCACTAACCCTCAAGGTGCGCTTAGCGCGTCGAAAAGGAAATGGGAACGAGGGACATCTCCTATCCGAAAATCGATGAATTCTTCATTAAAGGAATTTTAGATTACATTTTAAACGATATAATAGTTGAAATTATTAAATTTCTATACGTACCAAACATATGAATTTCAATCTTAGAAATTAAATGTATATTCCCTCTATTTTTATTCTCGTGCGGCAAACGCATTCTCATGGTAAGTCAAGATTTTTTAGTTGAATTCCATAGCAAGCACGAAGTATAATAATGAATAAAGCATAATGACTTTAAAGTTCCCTTCGGTATTGGTTTGCAAATGAATTACTTCCCGAAATCCACGTTGCCCAAGAAAAGTCCATCACGGCTATAGATTGTGATTGGCACGTTACAAGAATGATACTCGTATCTCCATTGAGGAAAAATGAGACTTGTGGTCCTTTTTATTTTGATTTTGGTATTTTTATTTGTAAAGATTTGTAATGATGGATTAATAAAGACTTGTGGTCCATTACTGTTAAAGATTTATTTCAGTGACACTTTTCATTTATTTATGAAACATAACTATTTTGAAAATAATTTGAGATCAAAATATAAATTATTTAAAATATAAAGTTAAAATTGTTTAAAAAATAAAAATGTCAAAGTCTTCCTCCATTAATTATTAAAAACTATCGTCTCTTCGTTATGATGGACGCTATAACATCATCCCTGTCCGCTGACGTACACAACTGATTGCTCGCAATAAGCATAAATATCTCCAAACGGGGGACGATTGGAAATTGAAATCCAAGTATTAAATACTTAAGATTCGAACTGAGTGGAGCTTAGCGAAAATGGAGACTGTAGTGAAGAGAATGAAGCTGGGTTATGCGGGATTTGATGTTTCAGCACAAGGCCTTGGCTGCATGGGTATGTCTTGGATCCTCGGTTCACCGAAGCCGGAGGCGGAAATCATCAAAGTCATCCACCACGCCATCAATAACGGAGCAACTCATCTCAATACTTCTGATATCTACGATCCTCATACCAACGAAGTCCTCATCGGAAAGGTAATAAAATAGAAGCGATCCCTGTTGGTTTTCATTGGTTTAGTTTTATGTTTTTATTGTAAATTTAATATGTTATAATATTCTTAACTGTAGGATATAAAAATAATATATATCCAAAATACTATTAAAGAGATTAATGCACAGCGGAATAAAACTTCTTGTAATAACGAATAATAAACAAACTTGCACGCACACAATCTATGCGGCGCACCTAAGACGAAACTTGGTAAAGAAACAACTCGAAGGCTATTCAGTTTCTCCCTATCTGTCTCTATATTTGTCTATAATTACAATGATCACCTAATGTCTCTATTTATAGGCTAAACTATCCCTGAATCTTACCATAATCTGATTCAGAACTATTTATTAAAACAACTAGGTTACCCAAGATAAACACTAAATCAAATAGGAAATAGACAAATAACAAATCCTACTACAATTATAATTAACTAATTAGTAAATACAAGTTTGGTTCCCTTAAACCAAACTTCAATCAAAGAAGGTCCATCACCATCACGTGCTTGAATCTCCATCGTCATTTCTTTTGCAGTGTAGACAACATGCAAAACCAACTTGCAGTAGTTCTTCATCTCTACTTTCAAACTCATCGTAGAGACACATTTGTATATTCCATGGATCCTCTGTGGAAACTCCTCTTTAGTGAAGAATTTATTCATATCCACCCATTCTTCTTCATTCAAGTTCATCTTCTCATCAACCTTGCAATCAACCTTGCAAATCCCAAAAATATCCTCACAAACTCGAGACATTACCTTTAAATAAGATGTGGACACGAACTTGTATTCTAATAAAGCCTTATCAAATTTCTCAGACTGGTCAAAGAACTCACTAATATCTACCAATTCATCTTTAGAACAGAGCTTTCCGTCGACATTACTAATCTTATCAATGCCATCAAACCTAACAATGTCCTTGCAAACCCAAGGCTCCACTGTCACATTTTTAACCTAGTCGGACTCTCCACCAAAAAAGGAGTCGACTTCACTGTGGTTGATCTACTCCAGTTCAACAGAGTTTTCAACACTCCCATGATCACTTTTATCTACGTGATCATTAATCTCAATATCTTCCTATTGTTCTGAGACACATATAATTTCTTATTCTTCTTTGACCAAATCAACACTTTTAATGTCTTCATCCTTGATGTGAACCCCTGATTCCCAACGCCTTTGGAAACCAAGAACTCTACGCGGAATGTGCCAAGGAAAGTCTGAATGCAAGGCACAACTCTTAAACCCTAGAATCCTTACCCTTAGATTTGGCATACTACTAACTTACAAAGTAAATTAAACATGCAATTCGAACCAATTGGAGTAAACTAGAATTCAAAACAAAGCTTTGATTAATAGACAGAGATATTATCTATTAGTTATAGTTTCTTGACCTTTAGCAATTAACAAGCATGCAAATTACATAAGTCCAAAATAAATGCGTGATTAAAGAAGTATAAATTCTAACTTAATCAATAATCAACTAACTCAGAAAGGAATTCGCCAGCCCTATAAATAGGGGAGGGATGGCCGAATTTTAACTCTTACAACAACAAGGAAAAGAAGTGAAATTGGAAACCAATCAAGAGATTGATTTCTTACAAGAATCAAATCCTAAAGGAACTAGGATTGATTAAAGGGGTAATTCGGCTGCACAAAGGGAAGGAGCTGGCTGAATTTACAATTAAAGATAAGGAAATAAAAAAGTAAAAACAAATCACAAAAAGGTTTCAAGGAGGTAAACCTTTTTGGAAACTACCTACAAATCAGCCCAAGTTGTAACAAACTTGTAAAAACCCTAACTAACTTGTAACAAACTTTGAGTAGAATTATGAAACATGCACAAATCCTAATCCTTCCCTAACCTAAGCTTCCAAGTGGCGTGTGGGCTGTATTCTTGTGGGCTTGGTCTTGGCCGAAAGTGATGAGATGGACTTCAAGATAGTTTCGGCCCATGTTGAGGTGGCGCATGGTGGAGTTGATGTAGGGAGGTTCTGGAATCTCCCCGAAATCTTTTGGGAACGTCACAAATCAAAAATTTCAAGATTCTTCAAGATTTTCAAGATTTTTCAAGATTTTTCAAGATTCAGAAAACTGTGAAATTCAAGATTTTCAAGAAAATCAAGAACTTCAAGAAATGCCCTTCCTTCAGCTGGATTGATTAGTAAGCGCCATTTCCTCTGTGATGGAGAGTAACGTGACACTTTTATCCTTCCTTCTATTCTCTTCAAGGGCGTTTGTGTCCGTAACGAGTTAGGCTTCTGTAGCACTCCTTTGAACAAGGTTTTCAAGATCTTCTCTGAGTTTCCTTGTCCTTCTTCGGGTCATAGGGCCAACTATGTCAACGAACGGATCTCTTTGATATGGGCTCGGGTCCTGGAGCATTGGGGGGCCTCTATGGAGCACACGAACCTCTGCTGCACTTTACGAGTCCTCATTGCTTGAACTGGGATCCTCTGTGTACTGACTTGGCATAGGGCTGGGGATGCCCTCATTATTCCCTCCCGGTTGGAAAGAATTTGACCTCGAGTCAAGATCCTGGTCAAAATTAAATGGAGACAAGTCAACAACATTAAAAGATGCACTAACGCTATACTCACCTGGCAGATCCAGTTTGTAGGCGTTATCCCCCATCTTTGCGATAACTTGAAAAGGCCCATCGCCTCTGGGGTGGAATTTAGTCCTCCGGGCTGCTGGAAACCTTTCCTTCCTCATGTGAACCCAAACGCAGTCTCTTGGTTCAAAGCTCATAGCCTTGCGACTTCGATTTGCATCTGAAGCATACTTGGCTTTTTTTCTTTCAAGGTTCTCTTGAACCCTTTGATGAATTCTCCTGACGGTGTCTGCTTTCTGTTCGCCATCCAGACTAATTTGTTCCTTCAGGGGCAGTGGCAGTAAATCCATGACCGTTAACGGATTGAAGCCGTAAGCAGCTTCAAAGGGCGAAAATCCAGTTGATGAATGCTTAGAGCGATTGTAGGCAAATTCTGCAATCGGCAAGACCTGTTCCCAACCTGCAAGATTACTTTTAATCAATGCCCTCAACAAATTCCCTACTGTTCGGTTGGTCACCTAAGTTTGACCATCCGTTTGTGGATGACTAGTAGTAGAAAATAACAATTCAGTGCCTAGTCTAGACCACAATGTTTTCCGAAAATAACTCAAAAATTTAACATCCCTATCCGAAACGATTGTGCATGGGATTCCATGTAGCCGAACCACTCCACTGAAGAACAGTTTAGAAACGTGTCTGGCATCATCTGTTTTCCTGCAAGGAATAAAGTGAGCCATTTTAGAAAATCTGTCCACCACGACAAAAATTTAGTCATTACCTCGCTGTGTCCTTGGCAACCCTAAAATAAAATCCATAGAGATGTCAGTCCAAGGAAAAGTTGTAATAGGCAAAGGTGTCTAAAGACCATGGGGTTTGGAAGTAGACTTTGCTTTTAAACAGCTAATGCAATGTGAGTAAATAGTTTTGACATCCTTTCGCATTTTAGGCCAGTAAAAGTGTTCCTTTAACATGTCAAGTGTTTTAGTTACACCAAAGTGACCCATTAGCCCCCCATTATGTGTTTCACGCACCAGCAGTTCCCTATAAGAACTACGTGGGATGCATAACTTATTGTTCTCATATAAAAATCCATTTTGCTTGAAGAACTTCTGAAATGCACCATTGTCGCATGCTTCATACAAAGTAGAAAAATCAGGATCAGAAGCATACAATTCCTTTAGATAAGAAAACCCTATAGATGCATGATCAAGAATAGCAAGGAATTCATACCTGCGTGATAGAGCATCAGCTACCATATTATCTTTTCCCTTTTTATACTTCATAATATAAGGAAAAGTTTCAATAAAAGCAACCCATTTAGCATGACGTCTGTTCAACTTACCCTGTCCCTTAAGGTGTTTAAGGGACTCGTCATCTGAATGGACAATAAACTCCTTGGCCATCAAGTAGTGCTGCCAAGTTTGTAATGCCCTTAGCACGGCGTAGAGCTCCTTATTATATGTCGGATAATTTAAGGCAGCTCCCTTGAGTTTCTCACTGAAGTAGGCAATAGGTTTTTCTTCTTGCATTAAAACAGCACCTATACCAATTCCTGAAGCATCATACATTAGTTCAAAAACTCTATCAAAATTAGGTAATGCTAAAACAGGGGCATGAGTGAGATCATGCTTAAGAACAGTGAAGGCGTTTTCCTGTGCTTGACCCCACAAAAATGGAACATTCTTCTTGCACAATTCATTGAGGGGTGCGGCCTTGGTTGAGAAGTCCTTCACGAACCTACGGTAAAAACTAGCTAACCCATGGAATGATCTTACCTGTGAGGCCGAGGTGGGAGTAGGCCATTCACGAATGGCTTTCATCTTTGTGTCATCAACCTTGACACCATCCTTCGAAACAACAAACCCAAGAAAGATAACTTCCTCCACACAGAATGTACACTTTTTAATATTGGCATATAATTTATTATCACGTAACTCAATTAATACCAACTTAATGTGCTCTATGTGTTCAGGCATGCTTCTACTATAGATCAGAATATCATCAAAATAAACCACAGCAAATTTCCCTATAAACTTCCTAAGAACATGATTCATTAATCGCATGAAAGTACTAGGTGCATTTGTGAGGCAAAACGGCATAACTAACCACTCATACAAATCAAATTTAGTTTTAAAAGTAGTTTTCCATTCATCTCCTTCTTTCATTCTTATTTGATGATAGCCTTGTGTTAGATATATTTTCGTGTAAATAGTAGAGCCATATAAATCTTCTAGTATGTCATCAAGCCTAGGGATAGGATGCCATCCTATACTTAATGGTGATTTTATTAACAGCTCTACAATCCATGCACATTCTCAAAGTACCATCTTTTTTTGGAACAAGAATAACAGGTACTGCACAAGGGCTTAAAGATTCCCTTACCTGACCATTACCTAAAAGTTTGTCAACCTGACGTTATAGCTCCTTTGTTTCCTCCAGATTTGCTTTATACACCGGGCGGTTTGGAATTGATGAGCCAGGCACGAAGTCAATCTGATGCTCAATTCCACGAAGAGGGGGCACTCCTACTGGTACCTCTTCAGGAAACACATCTTCATATTCCTGCAAAAGAAACTTGACTTCCATAGGGAGATCCCTAGGGACGTCATCAAGGTTAGTGGAATCATCCTTAGAAATAAGTACAAAGATACAACCATTTTCCCTTAACACTTGTTCGACTTCCCTCACTGTGGCAAAAAGGCCACGACTAGTATCTTCTTCTAAAGGCTTATCAGAGTTCGCCTTACTACTACCCTTTACAATTTGTTTACCCTTTCCCTTGTCTTGTCCCTTTTCAGCTGCCCATGTGGTGATCTTGTCCTTCATCCTGACGGATTCAGCACGAACTTCCTGTGGGGAGAGAGGTAAAAAGGTATGGATCTTGCCCCTTGGAAAATTGAGTAGGTATCAGCAACCCCGTCATGTGTAGCCTTCATGTCAAAGAGCCATGGTTGTCTGAGCAAAATGTGACATGCCTCTATAGGGAGCACATCACAAGTAACCTGTTCCTCGAACTTACCTATAGCGAAAGTAACTCGCACCTACTTGGTGACTCTGTAGCCATCTGAGCTGTCAAGCCATTGCAGCCAGTACGGATGTGGATGATTAACTGTTGGGAGCTTGAGTTTTTCAACCATGTACTCACTGACGACATTGGTGCAGCTCCCGCCATTAACTATCAGAACGCATACACCTCCATTGACTTTGGTCCTGGTGTGGAAGATGTTGGTCCGTTGAGAAGCATCCTGGGCAACAACTATAGTTAAGGATCGGGACACAATGGCCATCTGGCTATAGTATTCAGGATGATGAATGTCCTCCTCTGTATCGGATTTGCTGTTGTCAACCAATTCTGGGATGCGATTGGCTTCTTCATCATTGCTTTCTGCCTCTGAGATGTACTCACCATCTTGCCCTAATAGTACTTTTATGATGTTAGGACATTCTCGCATGTAATGCCTATGGCTAGAACACCTATGGCAAGTGATCTGCGAAATGCTCTACCTGGGGGTGCTTGGCGTTTTAGCTACTGAAGAAGAAGAGGTGGTTGGGGCAGACTGAATAGCTTTACGTTCAGGGTGGAATGGTTTCTTGGCTGGTGTTGGCGTGTATACCGGATTCTTTCTCCAAGTAGTAGGGGCGCTTGCAGGCGTCCTAGCTGGTGGAACAGTCTTCAGTTATTCTTTCATCACCCTGGCTTTGTGTGGCATATCTGTCAAACTAGTAGCATTCTGCAATTCTACCGCTAAAGCTATCCCTCTATTAAGCCCACTAAGAAAACGTGCCATGCTGGCGGCATCGTTTTCTATTACATTGGCCCTAATCTTAGCCATCTCTAATTTCTTATAATAAGCATCGACAGACAAAGAACCATGTACAAGAGTGTGTAACTTCCTATACAATTCTCTAAAATAATACGCATGTACAAAAGTCTTGCGCATCACTGTCGTCAAATCAAACCATGAAATAAGTGGCGCACGTGCACGCATGGGCCTAGTATTGCGCCTCTAGTCCAATTCCTGATTCCACCAAACGAGTGCATATTCGGTGAAATTAACCACCGTGAGTGGAGCCTTTTTGTGCTCGGGAACCGAGTGAAGCTCAAAGATTTGCTCCATCTTGATCTCCCAGTCTAAGTATTCTTCGGGGTCCGTACCTCCGCTGAAAGAAGGCACATGTATCTTCATTTGACTTAGACCTTCAAAGGGCTTTGTATCAGTGCCAGCCTGTGGGATGTGGATGTCTTCCTCCTCCTCAAACCGATCCTGCTGGGCGGCCCTTATCTCATCGACCTCGCCCTTGAGGTCTGCGAATTGATTGGTCAAATTCGCAATGGCAGCCATGAGTTGCATATTCGTAACTGTGGGCGCTTCTCCTCCTGACATACCTAGTAACCAAGAAAGATCCCTGCTAAGAACAAGTAAAAATGAGCAGAGTAACCTTACTCCCTTGTCCCCCTAGAATGGCCCTCCTAAAAACTATACACACTACTACAGAAATGCTCAAAGGAGGCGCCCCTTTGGATGCGGGTGTACAAATACTCGCCTCCAAAGGTGGCTAAATAGAATTTGGAGGCGGGTGACCCCTTCACCCGCCTCCAATTGTCTCCCTAATTGGAGGCGGGTGAACCCAACACCCGCCTCCAATTTCAAAACACGAAAACGATTTTTTTTTAATTTTCAATACTAGATCAAAAATTGTCTTTATTTTGGACTGTTGAAAATAATTTTGAAAATTTATCGAGATTCTAGCGAAGCGAAAAATTAGTAGATAATAAAAATCATAAGTTTTAGAAGAAATATATAATTTCGATTTTAATATTAAATACATAAGTATATGTAGCGTAGTGGTAAATTTAATGTGCAAGAGTCAAGTGAAACTCTAGGCGCGAGTTTGATTCCTACTAAAGCCATAAAGTGAAAAAAAAGAAATTAAATTTTTTTTACTAGGGGTTATTGGAGGCGGGGGCAAAATTGCACCCGCCTCAAATAACACTTAATGGAGGTGGGTGCAACATGCACCCGCCTCCAATAACCATTATGTTTAATGGTTATTGGAGGCGCGTGCATGTTGCACCCGCTTCCAATAACCCCCAACGGGGGAGGCGGGTGCGGGCGTCTCCGAGGCGGGTGCTGCACTCCAATGCCCCTTAGGACCCGCCTCCTAAGGGGCATTTTGTGGTAGTGACACAACCCTGTGTATCGCTCTTAGGGATGGAAACCCTTATGTGCTGGATCACTCAGCCTTTTACCTCAGTCCTGTATACTCAATTAATGTCACAAAATCCTGGGCAAAGGTAACAAGCAAGCAATTAATCACACAAAGAACAAACTATATAGGAATGTAGTCAAAAATCTTTCAGAAAAAAAGAACTTGGTTCAATTTTTAGTTTAAAAATACCTTTTCAAAAAAAGAAATTTTGGTAATATAGCTTAAATAAGAAGTACACCAAAAGGAACTTTCGGGGAGAAACCCTCAAAGTTCAGAGATAATGGCAGTGCACGAAGACAAAATTCAAGCTATAATTCAGAGTAAATTTTAGGTCGCACGAAAACATAGCAAGCTAAAGAAGCAGGGCAATTCAATTGACGAAGCAAGAATAATGAGTAGGTTTGAAACAAATCAGGAAAGACCTATCTAACCCAAGAAGTGACCACCCTACCCAGCTGGTCAATAAACCAATTCCAACCAATTATTCAAGTGTTCGAAAAAAAAGTTTTAACCCCTGTGGCGGAAAAATTCCCCTGATGTCACTGTGGTGTTGTGGGGAGCTGTGGCGAAAAAACCAATTCCAACCAATTATCTATTAGCCTATAGTTTCTTGACTTTTAGCAATTAACAAGCATGCAAATTACATAAGCCCAAAATAAAGGAGTGATTATATAAGTATAAATTCTAACTTAATCAATAATCAACTAACTCAAAAAGGAATTCGGTCAGCCCTATAAATAGGGGAGGGATGGCCGAATTTTAACTCCTAAAACAACTAGGAAAAGAAGTGAAAATGGAAACCAATCAAGAGATTGATTTCTTACAAGAATCAAATCCTAAAGGAACTAGGATTGATTAAAGGGGTAATTCGGCTGCACAAAGGAAAGGAGCTGGTTGAATTTACAATTAAAGATAAGGAAATAAAAAAGTAAAAACAAATCATAAAAAGGTTTCAAGGAGGTAAACATTTTTGGAAACTACCTACAAATCAGCCCAAGTTGTAACAAACTTGTAAAAACCCTAACTAACTTGTAACAAACTTTGAGTAGAATTAGGAAACATGCACAAATCATAATCCTTCCCTAACCTAAGCTTCCAAGTGGCGGGGGGGCTGTCTTCTTGTGGGCTTGGTCTTGGCCGAAAGTGATGAGATGGACTTCAAGGTGGTTTCGGCCCATGTTGAGGTGGCGCATGGTGGAGTTGATGTAGGGAGGTTCTGGAATCTCCTGAAATCTTTTCGGAACGTCAAAAATCAAGAATTTCAAGATTCTTCAAGATTCAGCAAATCGTGAAATTCAAGATTTTCAAGAAAATCAAGAACTTCAAGAAATGCCCTTTCCTTCAGCTGGATTGATTAGTAAGCGCCATTTCCTCTGTGATGGAGAGTAACGTGACGCTTTTATCCTTCCTTCGATTCTCTTCAAGGGCGTTTGTGTCGTAACGAGTTGGGCTTCTGTAGCACTCCTTTGAACAAGGTTTTCAAGATCTTCTTTGAGCTTTCTTGTCCTTCTTCGGGTCATAGGCCCAACTATGTCAAGGAACGGATCTTTTTGATATGGGCTCGGGTCCTAGAGCATTGGCGGGCCTCTATGAAGCACACGAACCTCTGCTGCACTTTCCAAGTCCTCATTGCTTGAACTGGGATCCTCTGTGTATTGACTTAGCGTAGGGCTGGAGATGCCCTCATCAATCCTCCTCGACACAGTCTTGCTCAAAGATATTTTGGCTCTCTGTATTTTTGTTGGAAGATCCATTCTCCAAGCTTTCACCATCAAGTTCAAGCAATGCTTCATCAAGCTCCTTATCCATTAACACGAATGCTTCAGCTTGAACATCACAAAAATTATCAACAGTTGCATGCTCTTCTATGTCTTCAAAACATTTAGACCAACACTTTCTTTTGTAATCTATAATTTATTGGGTAAAAGACATCTCGTAAGTTACCTCCAAGTCGTTGTAACAAACAGAGCAAAATCCTTAGTGGCTTCTAAAACCAACTTCTTTTTGTGAAATTTCCAAGTCAACGTACGAAAAACTTTTGACAATATTTGTTCTTCTGTCATATTCTCACCGTTGATTCACATCTCACTAACGATGGATATGACCCTGTCCATGTATTCTTGGACTCTTTCATCGGGATTCATCTCTGCCAACTCGAATTGTCTCCTTAACTCCTGCAGTTTGACTCTTTGAACGTTTTCATTTCCTTGATTGGCAACTTTTAACTTTTCCCAAAACTCCTTAGCTATCTTTACATCCATTAAATTTCTGCATACGTCTAATCCAACCTTTATTCTCAAATAATAGAGTGCATGATTATTGTGAGAACGATTCTTCTCCAATTCTTTACTTTCCTCACCTGTTGATTTTTCACCTTTCTTGTCTTTTTTAGGTTCTTCAAAACCTGGCTCAATCACAAGCCAGATACCAACCATCTTGAAAAAACTCTCCATAAATTGACACCAGATTTCAAAATCATTTTTTCCATCAAAAGACAAATACATGGCAATCAGGAGGATTAAATAAAGTAGACATCTTGAACTCCCAAAAATTAACACAGGCTCTGATACCACTTGTAGAATATAAAAGCAATATATATCCAAAATAATATTAAAGAGACTAATGCATAGGCATGGTTATTAAACTCAAAATTTGGGATAGAATCGTTTTATGCCTAGAATTGGATCGTAGAATCGGATCCTGGAATCGAAAAATAGCAAATACACCCTTATTTAACTATAATTATATCATAAACTCAATGAGTCTCATACAAACTCATAATTGTTCAATAAAAACCTCATTAAAAGTGTCAAATCTCAATACATCAAGACTCAAGTCATCAACTCAATAATCCTTAGCCAAATCAATTACATATCATGTCCATGCATATTCTCATAAATAATTAAACATCATTCTCAATAGACCTCAAGTCAAAGAGGAGTTATGGCAAAAAAAAAAAAAAGGAGAATGAAGATTCAAAAATGAAGTCTTGAATTGAATTGAACCCGTCATTGTGAAGATGATAGGGGAAAATTATTGCAATTGAGAATTTGGATTGCCAAATAGTGCAATTGTGAATTTGGGCCTCCTAAATTTGACCAAATTTGGGTCTACCAAATCACATATTTCAGTGGATTTAGTCCAAGCTTGAAGCCCATTCAATAAATTGTGGAATCGGCTAGAATCGTAGAATCGGCCCATTCTACGATTCTAGCCGATTCTACCGAGGCTGATGCGATTCTAAAATTAGATGCGATTTCACCCGAGTTTAACAACTATGCGCACAGCGGAATAAAACTGATTTTACGAGTCTAGACCCGACTTTAACAACTATACGCACAGCGGAATAAAACTTCTTTGTAATAACGAACAATAAACAAACCCACACGCACACAATCTATGCGGCGCACCTAAGCCGAAACTTGGTCGAGAAACAACTCGAAGGCTATTCAGTTTCTCCCTATCTGTCTCTATATTTGTCTCTGTAATTACAATGATCACTCAATGCCTCTATTTATAAGCTAAACTATCCTTGAATCCTACCATAATATGATTCAGAACTATTTCCTAAAACAACTAGGTTACCCAAATGAAACACTAAACCAAATAGGAAATAGACAAATAACAAATCCTACTACAATTATAATTAACTAATTAGTAAATACAAGTTTGGTTTAATTAATTCCAACATTAACGAATGGTGCCTAAGAATCAGAGAATTTTTGTAGGCGTTGAAGGGAGTGGCGAGGGAAAAGGTTCAAATCGCTACTAAATTCGGGGGGGCAAAAGTGTGGACGGGCGGTTAGAAATTTGTGGGGATCCAGAATACGAAAGAAAATGATGTGAGGGTAGTTTGAAGAGTTTAGATGTTGATTATATCGATCTCTACTATGTTCATCGGATTGAACCCAAGATTCCTATTGAAATCACGGTTAGAACTTTAATTTCTATGGCTTTTCTGGCAAAATTTTAATAATTAATTCACTGAAAATTTGAAACTTCTGCGTGATAGATATGAGCTCTGAAGAAACTAGTTGAAGAGGGAAAAATAAAGTACATAGGGCTATCCGATGCCTCGCCAGAGACCATCGGGAGGGCTCATGCTGTTCATCCCATAACAGCAGTTCAGCTTGAATGGTCCTTGTGGACTAGAGATGCTGAGGATGAATTTATTCCAACATGCCGGTGAGTCGTGTCCTAATTAAGGATTTGTTGATCTTAATAAATAAATTAATGTTTTCTTCATTTCTGTTAAATCGAGATATATATCGTACATCAAAAATCTAATTTTATAATCCGCGGATGTACATAGAATATTGATGAATCATTGTTATTTCAATAGGGAACTTGGGATTGGAATAGTTCCATATAGTCCTCTGGGCATGGGTTTCTTTGCTTCTGGTGGCCAGTTAGTGGAGAAATTGGAAAGCAATGACTTTCGAATGGTATATATGTGCTTCTACTTGTCATCAAACACATAAATAGAAGTATTATTTTATGGTGTACAGTGACAATACAAATCAATGAAATGTACTTTGAGAATAAAGTCAAAATTAACTCGCCTAAAAGCCTTTGTTTTAGTTATTAGGTGCTTTACAAAATTTTCTTAATTTGACGTGAAAATTTTAACTCTAACCCATCTTCACCTCATCCATCTTAATTTCTATTCCCTTTTGTGCCATTAAGTGTCCATTTTGAAAAATATACAACATATTATAGGGTAAGGTACAATATATAAAATAAGTAATTTGGTAATATATATATTTTTCACTTATATTATTACTTTTTGAATAAAAGTTAATTAATTATAAATTACACATTGTTATATTAGTAACTGTTTGCAATGTAATGGAAATAATTCACACGTTTATATGTGTTTTTGTCAATAAATTTAACTACTTCACTTCTAAAGAGACATTTACATTTTTGTATATATAATTGTAGACCGCTCCAAAGTTCCCCAGCGAGAATATCAAGCACAACAACAAGTTGTATGAGCGGGTTGCAGCCATGCACTACTACAAAAAGGGGCTTTAATGGCGGTTAATAAGGGCTTTTAACGGCGGGGTTTAGCATTTTTGAACCGCCATCTATCTGGCAGCCGTAGTAAGTTAGCGGACTTTCTACGGTGGTTAGAACCGCAGTAGAAAGTCAGAACTTTCTACGGCGGTTCGTGGTTGAACCGCCGTAGAAAGTCCATGAACCGCAGTAGAAAGTTTGGACTTTCTACGGCAGTCCAAGGTTGAACCGCAGTAGAAAGTTACACTTTCAACGGCGGTTCATGGTTGAACCGCAGTAGAAAGTGAGACTTTCTACTGCGGTTCAACAACGAACAGCAGTAGAAAATGCGGGGTTTCTACTGCGGTTCGTGGTTGAACCACAGTAGAAAGTCTCACTTTCTACTGCGGTTCAACCATGAACCGCCGTTGAAAGTGTAGCTTTCTACTGCGGTTCAACCTTGAACCGCAGTAGAAAGTTGCCACTTTTTACACCCGAACCGCATTAAAAGCATTAAAAACCTGCTGCTAAAAGCTAGTTTAAAGCAAAACCTGCTGCTAAAGCTTGAAATTTAATACAAATATCACCAATATACAAATTGAAATCGCTTTTATAATACAGCGTATCCAAAAAATATTTGTACAACTCTAATATGAACAAGCTAATTAGTATCCTACAACTACGGAGGATGCTCCAAAATATAACGAGCGCATATTTTTCGCAGTCCATCTATATCCACATTGCTTAATGGAGTGCGGTCGAGCTTGAAGTGCTGCAACAGAATTTTTGAAATTAAAAAGTAACCGAGTAGCAAAATGAAATACAGTCAATATTAAGTAAGTTATGAGAAATATTTACCTTTTCAAGTGCCAATGTGGATGATTTCATTGCTATTTGGTACATGTAGTGCATTACATAGTACCCACACTCCCAATTGCTCGTTTGCTTTTTATGCTAATGAATTAATATGAAGATCATACAATTAATATATTGTATACAACACAACGGTAGGCATAAAAATTTAATATTCATAACTTCACTCATATTAATCTAATTAATTAAATAACTAGGATTCACTAATTTCTACAGATCGAATAGGCAATTGCATGCATATATTAACTAACCTATAGTTTTGATCTCACGGATTGCATGCATCAATCAAATACCTCAATAAATAACTTGACTAACTAATAAATTAATTGACTAACACTACTAACTTAGGCTATTGGACTCACGGATTTAATCAAAACAACTAACACTACTAATTGCTTAGGCTACTAGACTAACGGATGTAATTAAAAATTTAATAAGAACCAATTTTACCTTAACTACTATCCACGAAGTTGCATATGCACATTTCTGGGCAATCCTAAGAAAGCTTGATAGTTAAACATCACCCTATAAAAATGAAAGTGGAACGAAAATAATTAGCAATATATGGATATATAGGCATTCTAACCGTTGTTAATATATATAACTCACTCGTCTATAAGCTCCACCGCCTCCTCCTTCTGTGGATTTTGTAAAGAATCAAACCAGTATACAACCTTTTCTACTGGTCTAATGGCCATTAGCATCCAATGTTCACTGCAAACAAAAAGTTTAAGGACGTACGTCAGATCTTTATATCAGTGTTTCTTAAATATTAGAGAATCGCTTACAGTGTCACTTACCTCTGAAGATAAGGCACCAGATACATTTCTTTATTCCTATCCTTCAAGATTCGCACGATGTAGTTTACCCTAGCTTCAAGAGTATTTGTTACGGGTGTGACATGATCAGCCGAGAGGAAACCTATCCCCTTTCTCCCATTCCTTTTAACTAATTGATGTAAAGCTCTAAAGAATTTACAAAAAGGGCTTCATTGGTTAGCCTATGCACATGGAATTCATACTATATATAACAATAATTAGAAATAGGTTATAAAATTAAGTGGAAACTCACTGGGTATACAACTACATCAAACTATTTGAGACCTGGCTTTCTCTGGTCAATAACTCTAAGAGATCCCCTTGATCCATCAGATTAGGCAGGTCCATTCCTATGACTTCTTTTGTCATTTGAAAGAAGAAGCCATTGAAGTCCGAATCATTATCCATTCGGAGCTGTAACTCTTGCAATGGATCAGATGTCGATGAGGATGACTCCTCAGTCGGAACCGTCGCCGAAGGAGATGTCTTGTCATCCATAGAATTCATCCGGCCTTTTTTCTTTTGGGCACTTTTATCCACCTAACATCATTTTAAATAACATTAAATATACAAAACGGTATTAAGTAATTCACAAATAAATGAAAGAATATACCTTTGGTACCGGAGCTGGCTGAATAATTTCAATCAACTCTTTAGGCCATTCCACGAAAAAGGACTTGGCCATTCCCACTGTTGCAGCCTCTTCCTCAGGAAAGGGTAGCGGGGCACAGTCATCATAGGAAATTTTAATTGTGACCCTCGCGCAACCTTTCCTAACCTCGCGCCCGTGGTGCTTGCTTTGCTTATAAATATTTCCTTTTTCCACAAGCTTACGCTGCTTTTGCGAATCCTCAGAGAGGAACATATGGCATTCACACCCGTCCTAAGATAATAGGCAAGCGAATGAACATTAATCAACTATTAAGTCTAACTTAACAAAGCACTGTAATAATGCTAAAAAAAAAATTGAAGAAGAAAGTTGCCTTCTAAACAAGTATTCACTTGAAACCAATCCAAGGAATTATTCAAAGCATAAAACATGCACTGAATTTAATTTAGTTTTAAAAATACCAGGTGTATTCTATGAAAATAAACATATTAATTTTATTTACCTTGTATTCGCCTAAAGCACCTCCGTCAGAGGCTTTGATCGGGTCCGTAGGTGCAACCTGTAGCATCTCCAAATCGGGCAACCTTGTAGGTATCAGAGGAGAAACAGGACTCACAAGGGATACAGGGACCGCTCCGGAGGTCTCTGGGTGCAAGCTCTCATCTTTGTCATTATTGATGACGGTGGCTTTTACTGTATCATAATCGGTTCCCATCTTACCACATATAAACCCAATCATCATCTTCAGATCTGTCTGAGATTCATCTAGTTGGGCAGTGGTTTTCTGAAGCTGTTGCTTAGTTAATTCAAGTTCCTCTTTAAGCGACGGCTTTGTTTTCTGTGGGAAAACCTCTGTGATAGGTGCCCTAGCAGAATGGCCGTGATAACGACCGGGGTGATTGCGCTTTCCCGTTGCAATGACAAGAATGTCATTCCTACCCTCTGCAACGGTCTCCCCTTGGGACTCGCGGGAACATAGATTTTCCTACACGTTTTGCCAAATATAGTAAATGTAAATAGATCAATTAAATATAAATAAATACACATATACAGAGATTATTCATTTATGTATATAAATTTTAAATATAAAATTGATAACAATAATTATAAAATATAAATAAATACACATATATACAAATTAGTCATTTATTTACTTTATAGTGACAACTAGATAATTATAATTGTGATATAAACATTTAATGACAACCAAATTATTTATTAGCATTTCATCATAGATATCTAGTAATAAATAATCAGTTATAATAAAAAATCTATACACATAGACTTTAAATATTAAAAGAATTGAAACATAAGAAAATGTATGGTGCAAAACTTACAATTTCCATCGCTACACGCCCAGCCTCTGGCGTGAAGTATTCCCATTTTTTGTTCGTGTGGGCCTGTCTCCAAAGGTGATGACGGCCTGGCCTTGAATAAGAATCTTTGCTATTTTCTCCGGACTGACCCTCGTCTGAAGGCTTCTTTCCAGATGCACTCACCTCCTCGTCATGCAACTGCTGCTTCAGCAGTCGGTAGCCACCGCGAGATAAATTATGGTAGAAAGCATTTAAATTGGCATTCTTTTGTGCTTTTCCACGAATTTCCTAGAGAGAAATATAATGAAAAATTATTATCCCTAAACTGAGCAATTTCAAATATCCAAAAAGAAGAAGGAAATCAATTTTTAAAAAATATACCTGCCATTCTTCTGTCTCGCGGCTAGCCTTGAACTTATTCCATGTCTCCCTAGGGAGAAATTTATATTCCAAGCATGGGTCCCTACCCTTCATGGGACCATGTACATATTTCCCTAAATAGGATTTGAAATCTTTCCACCGTTTACCGGCATAACAAATCCACTTTGTTTCGAGTTCTTCGGTTGACTCGGAAACAAATAATTCCTACAGTGAAAATTAGGAGTAAATATTTAGTGAGGAATTTGAGTTAAAGTGTATGGAAGAATTAAGAAACAAACAATGCATTATAATTAAAGAAAATACCCGTATTTCCATCCAAACTCTCTTCTTGAGCTCCTCGGGAACTTTCGGCCATGATTCATATTCCACTATGTCCACTTTGCTCCTGGCCGTATATGCCACAAAGGTAATCCACTTTACATGATACACTTTAGGCTCCCCCTTGGAATTAAAAGAAATGCCAAGAGTTTTCCCATTCTTTCGCATTTCCAATAAATCATTACAATTTGTGGGCCCTCTACCTCTACTAGATGTAGTAGAAGAACCATCTCCATGCTCCGTATTGCTTTTTCTTTTTCGGGCCATTGAAAGTACCTTAAACTTCATTTACATAGAAAGAGAATTCAATATAACATATAAGAAATTAAAGAAAAGCTTTAATGTCAAATACAAGAATGCTTGTAATGTTGAAAAAAAAGGCAATGTACATTCGCAAAATTCACTCCTAAAAATACACAATTACCATTATCCAAATTAAACCAAATGAGGGCCAAAAAAAAGTCCGTTTATAAAGGGTACCATTGATAAAGTACTTCACATTTCACAATCAACAACTAATGTGGAAAAAAAGGCAATGTACATTCGCAAAATTCACTCCTAAAAATCCACAATTACCATTATCCAAATTAAACCAAACGAGGGCCAAAAAAAAGTGGACTTATCAAGGGTACCATTGATAAAGTACTTCACATTTCACAACCAACAACTAATGAGAACAATCATTCATTTCTACTAAAGGAATAAAATTTCACAAAGTGGAATCAACAACAAAGCATTTTCCTCATTATCACTAAAAGAGGAACACTAAATCGAATAAAAATCAAAATCAAACACCAATGTTCTAAAATTAATCAAGCAAAACCTAAATATTCATTTGAGTTTCTCATTTTCAAAAAAAAAAACCCGAATTTCAAAGGGTACCTAATGGAACATTAATCGAAACCCTAGGTTCCAAACTTATGTAGGACAAAACACTCAATTCAACAACCAAACCAAATGCTACAAACAATCAATAAATCTAAAAAATTTCCAAGCTTTCATCACAAGGATTAAAACCAAAATCATTCATAAATATCAATCCAAAAAATCCTAGTGCAATGGGAAGCATTTAGAAAATGTAAGGTTAAATACACAAAAGCTTTAAAATGAAAGCATAGAAGGTGGAACCTTTTGGGTGAACTCAAAAAAATCCAAGCTTTAAGTTTATATGGGAGGGTGGAAATAGAGAGCCGAACAAGGCCTTGCGTGGTCCAACCGAACAATCGGTGAATGCTTGGGCAGCCGACGGGTGATCGGAGGGTGGAGGAGCTCGCCGGCGATGGGAGAAGCGGCAAAGAAGACGAACGGCCGCGGGAGAGAAGCTTCGGGAAACAGGGGAAGTGAAGGGGAAAAGAAGGGAGAAGAAAGGAAGAGAATGAGGGAGGAAATGAAAAAATGAAAATTTAAATTTTAATAAATAACCGGCGTCGGTTCAGCGGCGGTTCAACCTCGAACCGCCGTTGAAACCAACAATCAACTGCGGTTCAACCTTGAACCGCGAACTGCAGTTGAAAGTACAGTTTCAACTGCAGTTCGAGGTTGAACCGCAGTTGATTCTCCTTTCAACTGCGGTTCGCGGTTGAACCGCGGTTGAAAGTCCGCACTTTTTCTCGGTTTAAGTAGAGCAAAAAAATTGGAGCCAATTCCCGCGTTGGCATCTTTTAATATTAAATTTTTTTTCTTCCATCTTCAAAAAACTAACCCCACAATTTTGTAAATATAATAATACATAGCCAGATTTTGTATATTTATTAATTATGTACACAATCTCAACTTTTATTAACCATTTCATAATTAAATTTCAAATTTTTAATTGAACCATATATTTGCATTTAAATTTCCCGCGCGTGCTACTACACGTACAATAATTATAGGTCAAAGTTAAAAATTAATAATTTCCGTAAATTTAATACATGTAAGAGCCAAGAAAGTAATAATCTTCATTATGTTCCCTAAAATTCCTACTTTTTCGACTTGGCAAACGGGATAAAAAAATCAAATCCACAAATGCATTAGGTGCGTATAGTAATATAAAAATTAATTAATAAAATTGAAGTGGCCGAAATTTTTTTTTGATGAAAGTCATTAGGACTTTATGAGCATTATTTGAAATTAGCTAGAAGTTTGACTTTTAGACTTTTAAATACTTAGAAGATGAAAATTGGTCAAATGAAATTAGAATGATGTTTTAAATATGCTAAGACCAATTTTGAGTTAAAATACTCAAGAAAAGATGAATTAGGCAAAATAGAGAAAAATTTGAGAAAATTTGAAATTTGCCTTTGATTGATGAGTCTTTGAGTGATATAATCCTAGAATGCCATGTTTTAGAGTTAAAATGATGCATTAGGATCTATGTCATCTTTGGTATCTTGAAATTCTTGCATGTTAAAACGGTTGAAAATTTTCATTTGAAGATAGCAAGAATTTTGCATTACATAAAAATGGTTGACCAAGTGGTTGACTTTTTAAATATACATGCTTTAGCTTATTTGAGAGTTTAAGAATTAACTTATTGATAATTTGAAGTTGCTCACATGAGAAAATTAAGGATATATGTTTCAAAATGGCAAGCTTCAATGATTGTATATATGCTTTGTATGATTAAAATTGAAAAAACTTGACCAAGTAGTTGACTTTGAATATATGAATGATTTGGATTGTTTGATCTTTATGCATAACTACTTGAGCCTTTGAAGGTACTTGGATGATAAAATGCTTGATAGAAACTTGAAAATAGCAACTTTCAAAATTCAAAGCTTAATATACTTAAGCTTGAAAAACGTTGACCGATAGGTTGACTTTGCACTTATGCATGATTTGAAATGTTTCATTCCTTTGAATGTCAAAGCGGAAATCCAGGAAAAGGGTGGCGCTTCACTATATATCTATTTCAATCTTAAGAGTCACCGCGGTTAATTTATGAAAATCGGGAAGAAAAACTTAATAGAGAGTAGGGTTTAGGGGTTAGGGTTTAGGGTTTAGGGTTTTGAAAATGGAAAAAACAAATTCATATTAAAATATGCCCGCGCGGGAATTGGCTCCAATTTTCTTCGAGGAGACCTTTCATCGGCAGTTCAACCTCGAACCGCCATTGAAAAATGAATCCACCGCGGTTCACGAGTGAACCGCCGTTGCAAGTGGACTTTCAACGGTGGTTCAACCTCCAACCGCCGTTGAAAAATGAATCCACCGCGGTTCACGAGTGAACCGCCGTTGGAAGTGGACTTTCAACGGCAGATCATTCTTGAACCGCAGTGAAAATGTTGTTCAACGACGGTTCGCGGTTGAACCGCCGTTGAATCGACGACCCGGTTACTTAAAGTTAAAAATTTTTGAACTTCTTTTCCTCCCTCATTCTCTTCCTCTCCTCTCCCATTTGTTCCCCTGCATTTCCCCTGTTTCCCGAACCCACTGACAAGTAATTTATAAATAGTTAAATATAAAATAACAACAAAATGAACTGCGTATAGATTTCCCTGGAAATTTTACCAAAGTACTACTCCTTGGAAGAAAATAATAATAATACAATAAACATTTATTCATAAATGAAAAACAAGGAAATCTATTTTTCGAAAAATTTGACAAAGTCTCCCCTATAAATGTAACGTACTCCCTGTAAGTTCGATGCACATATACTTAAATACTTCACTAAAATTCCAACTATTTAGAATAATACGGAATTCAGTTTCAAATCACTTCAGACAGAATCTCCTCTGCTTATTTTTTACCAAAACACAAGTGCAATTTAAGATCAGCACAGAAGCTTCACACAATTTCAAACAATAACATATTCATTTATAAACAGTTCCGCATATGAAGTCCCTGGAAATTTTGTCCCTTGATTGCGCGGCTTCATTCGAGTTGTGACTTGTTTCAATCACACAGTATGAAGGATAAAAATAAATGTTGTTATAAATTTATGTCCACCGCTTTTCATTAAAATCAAAGAAACATATACAAATACACACACACACATACACACCCACGGGAATTGAAGTTTAATAAAAACAAACAATATACCTGAAAATGATTCTTAACTTATTCTCTTTCTCTTATGGGACACTTGATCCTCGAACCATAATCCTTCGCTGTGGTCATCACGAAGTATGTATTTATCAAGTTCCCTATCTTCCTCATCTGCTCTCGGTTCAGGTAACCCACTAGAGAAAGGGCCAGCCTCATGAAGCCCTTCTTCTGTATCAATCCCTTCCACACCGTGATGTTGTTTACCATGAAGAACAACAGACCAATGTTTGTCACAAGGATCGGTGATATAAAAAACTTGTTTCGCCTGCGATGCAAGTATAAATGGTTCCCTCTTGAAACCCTCCCGATTGAGGTTGACCAAGGTAAAACCCAATGGATCATCAGTTCGAACCCCACTATTGTTATCAACCCATTTGCAGCGAAATACAGCTACTTTGAAACAAACATAGTCAAGCTCCCAAATATTTTCGATCACCCCGTAATAAGCCATGCTTGCATACAATGGATTTTTATCCTTCCTGCTAGAAACATGTAAAGCCTCTGAGATTAATGTAACACCACTGTTTTGTGCCGTACTCTTCTCATCTTGTCTCTTAGTAGCAAATGAATATCCATTTATGTCATAGCATGAAAATGCTCGTACCTCAGGGCTGGGCCTAAATGCCAACCATTTCAATGTCTTCGAAACGTCTTTGCCCAGGACAGCATTACCAAACCAATAGACAAATGTCCGAATATGTTCATTGAGCACACGTTGATCCGTCCAAGCAGGATAAGACGTTCTTATTGACTGTATGTGGTCTGTCACATAGGGCGCAACTTCTTCAGAATTGCGCAGAATGTAGAGATGCGCCTTCATCAATTCAACATTAGACGGAAAATTTTTTTTTCCTCCCCTTGTGCCCATACCTATAATCCTCCCATCGTGCCAATTCTTAGATATTCCAATGGATGCGGTCCCGGCCAAGTACTCAGTGCAAAACTCAATTACCTCCCCAGCTATATAACCTTCAACAATACTAGCATCAGGACGACAACGATTCTTAACATACCCCTTATATACTTTCATATATCGCTCGAATGGGTACATCCATCGCAAATGAACATGCCCGCAGATTTTTATCTTTCTAACCAAATGAATCACCAAATGCATCATAATATCAAAGAAGGCGGGTGGAAAATACATTTCTAATTGACAAAGGACAACAATTATTTCATCTTGTAGCTGATCAAGTCTTTCACGCGCGATAACCTTGCTACATATAGCATTGAAGAAGAAACAAAGTCTTGTTATACTGGACTTAACATGCTTGGGCAATATCGAACGAGTAGCTACAGGCAACAATTGCTGCATTAAGGCATGGCAATCATGAGACTTCAAACCAACCAGTTTTAAATCTTTCAAGGAAACAAGTCTGCTTACATTTGAAGAATATCCGGATGGAACTTTGATGCTACGCAAACTTGAAAACAGTTGTTTTTTCTCTTTTCTGGACAAAGTGTGACAGGCAGGGGGTAGATATGTGCGTTGTCCTCGAGCTACCAGTGCTAAATTTGCTCTTATGTTCATATCAACCATATCAAGTCTCGCGTTATAACCATCCTTAGTTTTACCAGGGATGTTCAAGAGCGTTCCTAACAGGCTTTCGCAAATATTTTTCTCAATATGCATAACATCGAGACAATGTCTGACATCCAAGTTCTCCCAGTATGGAAGTTCAAAAAATATGGATTTTTTCTTCCAACAACCTGTATCATTATTGCTGGACTCCGAAGTTTTACCGAACTCCACATTGATGTCCGTCACACGAGCTTTCACCTCTGGCCCGCTCAAGGGTTCTGGAGCTTTTCTGAACTCTTGCAATCCATTGAATGCTCTTTTCATACGGCGATACGGATGAGTCTCGGGAAGAAATCTGCGATGCCCAAGGTATACTGTCTTCCTCCCATGTGCAAGCTGACAAAAATCTGTACTCTACTCACATATTGGACATGCTTTATGCCCTTTAACAGAGTACCCAGACAAGTTTTCACAAGCAGAAAAATCATTAATTGTACAGAACAACATGGCACGTATTGTGAACATTTCTTCACGGTAGGCATCAAACACAGGTGCGCCTTCATCCCATAACTTTTTCAAGTCTTCAATAAGAGGAGCAAGATACACATCGATGTCATTTCCTGGTTGCCATGGGCCTGAAATCATTAGAGACATAAGTATGTACTTGCGCTTCATACACAAGTAAGGCGACAAATTGTAAATAACCAACATCACCGGCCATGAGCTATGTGTGCTACTCAGATTGCCAAACGGGTTCATTCCATCAGTACACAACCAAGCCTCAAATTTTTGGCTTCTCCCCCGAAAGAAGGATACATTGAATCAATATTTTTCCACTGATCTGAGTCTGATGTATGCATTATCACCTTGTCATCATCACTGGGAATACACCGATCTGAATGCCATGTCAATAGTTTTACATCTTTTTCATTAGCGAACAACCGTTTAAATCTCGGTATTATAGGAAGATAGCACAGAACCTTAGCCGGCGACCCCTTCTTTTGTGCATCAGAACCGTCTTCAACAGTATCACACAACTGCTTGTTTTTGTATCGGGGAGTTTACACTTAGGACACCGCAATAAATCCTTATACTCATTCCTATAGAGGACGCAATCATTTGGGCAAGCGTGGATCTTCTTATACTACATACCCAGTGGACACAACATTTTTTTCGCCTCGCAAATTCGATCTGGAAGTTCATTATCTTCTGGGAGCATATCTTTCAATACCCTCAATAAGGCTGTAAAACTAGTATCTGACCACCCATTTGCCGCTTTCAAACTAAACAACTTCAAAACACTAGACAATCGTGTATATTTACTGCATCCCTTGTATAGAGGCTTCTCATTGTCACCTAAAATTAAAGCAAGAACTTCCGATTTATCAGCAAAATCCTCGGCCACATCCTCAATCATGGCATCTAATCGATCTCTAGTAATCGCATCATCTCCTTTTGCATGAGATTTTCTTTGCTCAGGTAAACCATCAATACTTTCACCATGCCAAATCCACAGTTTATAAGAAGGATCAAACCCGTGCCGATATAAATGGAATCTTATTGTATCTGAGTTATCAAACCGCACCCCATTTTTACAAGCTTTGCACGGACAATGAACGTACTTTGTATTCTTATAAGCGAATTGAATGAAATTCTCAACTTCTCTCGCATAAGAATCGGAGGTCCGATCACCACAGAACAAGATATTTCGATCCATGTGTAACTAAGACCTTGAAATAATTAAAAATACCAAATAATAATTCAACAAATAATGTACAAAGTATCAAGTTGCATGCTTGTCTTAGCACATGTCATAATACTTATGTTAGTCATATATAATCAAAACTACTATAATACCTCAATGAAAAAAATAATGCAATGACAACACATGCGCAATAGACATAATCAAATGAAGAAGAAACTCTAAGTTTTTTATTTATGCATTTCGTCAAACACATAAAATGCATAAAAAAATAATACACACTCTAAGTAGTGCTAATTATATGAACATCATCCATTAAAAATCAAACACTATAAATCAAATTACATCACCCAAAAACTACATAGTATAACTAAATAGGGTTCAACAATACTAAGGTTCACCACATACATGGAATATATGCAACTTTAATTTTCAGCCATGCATCTACCATAAATAAAAATAAATGCTATAGGATGACATATCTAAAGTACATTTTTAAACCGCCGTAGAAAGTCCGGTTCTACGGCGGTTCATTTTTAGACCGCCGTAGAAAGTTCGCATTCCTTTTATTACTGCGGTTTTCTATTTTCTGCCGTTAATTCGCAGCTGTTAAAGCTCCATTTTGTAGTAGTGATGGCTTCAAGAAAGGGTTGCACCACTTCCCAACTAGCCCTAGCCTGGGTTCATAACCAAGGAAATGACGTTTGTCCCATTCCTGGCACCACCAAGATCAAAAATTTGGATAGCAACATTGAGGCGTTATCTGTGAAGTTGACGCCGGAGGACATGGCTGAGCTTGAATCTATTGCCTCCTCTGATGCTGTGAAAGGAGACCGGTATTTGCCGGACTTAATGTCGAATACTTAGAAGTTTGCAAATACTCCACCTCTCGCATCTTGGAAAGCTTCAAACTAGGAAGGGTTTCATGCATTTAGAATTAAAATTGATAGTAGTGTTTGCATCAATTAATCCAGTACCTCCTTTCCTGGAACGTTAGAACTTAGAAGAAGAAATAAAAAGGTGTAGAGCATATTGTAGCTTTTGATCAAGATTGTCTGTGAACGATAAGGTTTTTTCTGAAACACTTTTTTTTCACTACTACAAAATAGGAATTTTACACCTCTCAATTTAAACCTGTTTACTGATACCATGTTAAATTTATATAAATGATAAACTACACGGGCCTGCAAAATCTATTACACAAAACTTTTCAAATATGTTCCGATAATATAGGCGTCAATTGTTTTTCTTTTTAACCTACAGTTTGACTAAAATAGGTTTGGAAAATATTCTCTAAACTTGTTTCGGGAAAACCGACTTCATTTTTTTCTCTTTTTAGAAACCTGTTTTACCTAATGTTTTTGTTAATTTCTTTTATAATCAAACGTGTTTCTAATCAAACATGGAGAGGATAATGGGATAAAGGTTTGATTGATATGACTGGCTTCAGGGGACAACCTGGGTAGCTCACCTCGGCTTCACTGACTTTTATCTCTAACATGCCCCCGCAAGTTGGACGTCCTTGAGGAGAGACCAATCTTAATCAGCAAGTCTTGAAATCGGGACCAAGGTAGTGGTTTGGTGAGGGCATCGGTGAGTTGGTCCTCCGAGGAGACATGTGTGACCCGTAAAGTGCCCTTTTGAACTTGTTCACGAATAAAGTGAAAGTCAAGGGCCACATGCTTCATGCACGAATGGAAGACGGGGTTGGAGCAGAGGTGTGTTACTCGCACATTGTCACAGTAGATGGCTGGTTGTTGGGGGAGTGAGACTGCCAATTCACCGAGGAGAGAGGTGATTCAGCTGACCTCGGCTGCCGTCAAGGCGACAGATCGATACTCAGCTTCAGTGGAAGAGCGAGCAACAATGCATTGTTTCTTCGAGCTCCATGAAATAGGGTTACAACCGAGGTACACAATGTAAGCACTTGTAGAGGTGAAGTTGTCTTTGTTGTTGGCCCAGTCAGCATCAGAGTATGCATGGAAGGCAAGAGGCGACTGGTGGTGGAGAAGGATGCCACGATTAATAGTGCCACAGAGATAGTGAAGAAGTTGCTTGGCCGTATTCCAATGGTCAGTGGTGGGACAATGCATGAATTGGGACAACTTGTTAACCACATATGCAATGTCTGGGCGGGTGAGTGTCAGATATTGGAGACTGCCAACAATAGCTTAGAACTCAGTGGGGTAGGAGAGGGCCGGACTAGCGTGGGGTGTAAGAGTGGGTGATGTGGCAAGGGGAGTGGCCACCAGATGAGCATCAGCCATTTTTTTTCGAGCTAGGAGGTCAAAAATGTAGCAACACTGGGAGAGGAGTAACCCACAGAGCTGAGGAGTAACCTCAATCCCAAGGAAGTAGTGGAGGGGGCCGAGGTCTATAAGAGAAAAGTGACTGGCAGGAGTAGAGATATTGTCCACATAGACAAGGAGTAGGAGTGTGGTGCTGTTGTCCTTGTAGGTGAACAATGTGGTGTCGGCAATGGAGTTTCTGAAGCTGGATGCAAGTAGGAAGTGGCAAAGTTCATTGTACCATGCCCGAGGAGCTTGCTTAAGCCCGTATATCACCTTTCACCACAGGCAGACATGGTGAGGGTTATCGGCATCAACAAAGCCTTAGGGCTGAGCCATGTTGACGGCATCCGTAAAGGTGCCTTGGAGAAAGGCATTGTTGACTTCAAGTTTGCGAAGGGCCCATCCCCAACTGATGGCAAGTGCGAGAACCAAGCGAATGGTGGTCGGTTTGACCATCAGGATGAACGTCTTATGGTAATCCACACCGGGCCGTTGATGGAAGCCTTTGGCTACCAAGCGAGCCTTGTACCTGTCAACAAAACCATCAGATAACCTTTTTATACGAAAAATCCATTTGCACCCCCACAAGATTCTGCTTAGCTGAGGGAAGGACATTCTGAACTAAGGCATCAAATTCCTGGACATAGCTTTGCGCCAGTGGATATCTTTAAGTGCTTCCATCACACATGTTGGCTCAAGGTCGGGGAGAATTTGGGCCGAGTGGGTTAGTTTACGGTTGGGTTTGGGAATCTCTTTTTGTGAGCGAGTGATTACCATGGAGGTCCTGGCTGGGGAAGGTGGTAGGCCCAGCGAGGAAGGGGGGTGGTGATGGGGTGGTTGAGTGATGGGACGATGTCAAGGGACGAGGTCGAGGTCTGGGAGGAAGTCAAGGCCAGGGAGGAGATCGAGGCTGGGGACGAGGTCGAAGTCGGGGAGGGGGTCGAGGCCAGAGGAGTGGTCGAGACTAAGGTTGGAGCCGAAGGTGGTGGAGGTCGGACATCCGATAGGGGAGAATCAATTGGCAAGGAGCCACTGGAACAACCTGCAGGTGATGTGTATGACATCGGCAGGTGGAGCAAGGGATGGGAGCCAGGCAGCAGTGTTGGCTGTGGCAGGGTGTGCGAGTGAGGGAGCTGAAGACTGCCTCAAAGCTAGTTCGCAGTTGATGAGTTTCTCATGGAGTTCGTCAAATGAGATCGAGGTGTCCCATCCTTCGACGACGTCAACGATGTGGCGATAGTGCTCATCGAGACCTGCCAAGATTGATTTGATGAGGTTCTCATGGTCTAGCGGTTTGTCGAGGGTTACGAGTTCATTGGATTTGCCTTTGATGAAGTGCAGGAATTCCAGGATTGACTGGGAGCCTTTCTTTGCTAGCTTGATCTGGTCTTTGATCTGCTTGATGTGACCACGAGTCGTGTGAACATATGTGTTGGCAAGTGTCTGCTATGCGTCACGGGACGAGGTGGAATTCTGGATGAGAGAAATAAGCTTGGTCGAGATGGAACCAACAAGGGTGCCAAACAGCAGTTTGTCTTGTCGAGTCTATGGCAGGTAGGCCAGGTTGGGTTTTTCACAATCAGTTGTACAGATAGTGGCTGGTGGACAGGGATGCGAGCTATCAATGTACTTGTAGAGGTCATAGCCAATAAGAATGGCCTCAACTTCAAGTTTCCATCCGATGTAGTTGGTGGACGTGAGTTTTATGAGGTTGATTTGGGAGAGGTTTATGAGGTGAAGGGATTCCGTGGAGGAGGAGCCATTAGGCAACTGGGTGGAATTGGTTTGGTTGGGATGTCAACGATCTGACGATCAGCAACCATAGTAGCGATGTTGGGAAGAAAAATAAAATGGTGTGTTGGGAGCGGTTTCGGATCGAGGAGGCTCTAATACCATATAGAAATATATTCAATTGCGTATGAATAATGGCAGGCCTTTACATTGTGTAATCTCCTATTTATAGCTAACCTTTACACATATGATAAGAACAAATTAATTACAGAAGTAATTCTAGGGATACAACATTAATGGGAGGAGGATTGCATGGAGAGGATAATGGGATAAAGGTTTGACTGATATGGCTGGCTTCAGGGGACGACCTGGGGAGCTCACCTCGGCTGACCTCAGCTTCACTGACTCTTATCTCTAACATATAGATTTGACCTAGTTATCAATTGTTTTTTTTTTAACATTCATTTTATTTGTGCGTTCCATAGTGATATATGCATAACTTTTCCCATTGTACTAGTTGGTTATGTTTCGTTAACCATCATGAGTTGAGTGCTTTGCAATGACTTTTTGAAAGTGCTAACAAGGTGACATTTAGAACTGCTTGGGCTAGGACTAAAATGAGTAATGTTTATTGCATTGTATATTAGGTTGTGCTGTTGGACTGCTTACATTTTAACACTTTTCCCATTATGTGTCATAACAATGCCAACCAACGATTCATTATCCCACTAACTAACATACATTCAGATATTGTTACCACCAGATAACATAGATGTCTGCTAGTTTCGTACCTTGAATATATATTGAACCTGGTGATCAGGGGTTTTGTTCACTTTCCTTTTATTTCTGTGGTTCATAGTGATATATGCATACCATTTCATAGTATAATAGTTGGTTATGTTCCATTACCAGTCATTAACTGGTAATGGTGTACTGACATATTCAATGTGTTAACCCGCTGAAAAGTAGAATTTTTTGGGTCATGCCTGTAAAGTAATATTTGCATTTAATACCTTGAATATTAGTTTGTGCTGTTACACAAGTTAGAATTTAACGATTCTATTTTTCCTAATACGTAACAATTCCAAGAAACAATTCATCACCAAGTTAACTAATATATATGTATTGACCTATTCATTCCCATGAGTGCATACATCCTTCGCAAATTATTTATGTGATATAATATAAATATGCTATATAACTCCTCCACAGATGCCTATTACATTCAGATGGTTATGTCTTTATAATGTGATGTTTTGTAACTTAGAATGTATTGTTTCACATTTATACTATTTTTCCCAACTTAAGTTTTGCCTTGTTTACATATTATGATACTCGTTCATCAGTGTTATGATGTGTTTCACTGGTGACATTATTTGATATCTTTTTTTCATCAATTCGTTTATAACTACAGGCCTACGATGATGCCGCCTCCACTTATGCAGACAGCTTTCACAAATCTACCTCGGCATGAGGCTATTTTGGGAGATATCAAATTAGGAATCAGACCACCGTCGTTGAGGACATTGACAGCATAATGAATACATTGCAGCGAATCAGGGTGGTTTTGGTGGTGAATGATAATCATGCCCCCAGGGATACAAATCAGGACCCAGCATCCACATATAATGAATCTAGCACTGCAGAAGAATTGCCAGAGGAAGAGAAATCGAGGAGCTCCTCTACACTCCAACTGATGATGATGAGGTGGGAATACATGATGAACATGACACCTCATAACCTTTCGCAGCTCCGATGTCCAATTCGAAGGAAGTGATTGATGATTTGAAGTTTGGAGGTATGGCGCAGCCTTCCACACAACAACCTACTACACATGCCAACATGAGTTCTCCTGTGATTTCAGTTCACTCTGACGGGGGTTCAAATAAGTCTGAAACACCTGGTGCAAACGCAGGTAGTAAAGGTCCGAAAACACCACCTTCCCAGGCACAGGACATCAGTGAACAATCGATCCGTGTAGCTGATAGTTTTCATGAAACTTCGCCAACTCAGGATGCTGCCCCTTTGCAAAATGCTCCTACATTGCATGATGTCTCTAATACCGAATCCACGGTGGACATCTCTAACAATGAAAACCATGATGAGCCAGTTGTGCAGTAGTTCACGAGTACGATCATTGATTCCCAGCATGATTTTGAGTTCGTTGTCCAACAAAGGAGGCCTATTGAAGGACTGATTGGAGCTTCTACATCATCGGCTTCAGAACAACATATCCGTGATGGTGTATATGACAACAACTCATTCCACGTTGATACTCAACCACATTCTGATAAAAGGGAATATGTGGCTGACACTGAAGGCAACGTGGAGACTGGAGACGATGCTAGTGATTACTCCAATTGCTCTATTTCAGAAATTGGCCTCCAGCCTCATCCTATTCGCATCAAGCAGGTTGTTGATGATGTTGCCGTTCAACAGGTTGTTGATGATGTTTCCGTTCAATAGGTTATTGATGATGCTGACGTGGACCAGGTTGTTGGAGAGGTTGACAATGAAGAGGTTGTTCATAATCTTCCTATCAACGAAGGACTTGCCAATGATATCACTTCCCCTTGGGCCACATTGCCAATACACAATAGGAATGTATCTCTTACTGACCTTGCAAGGATTGTGCAGGCAAAACATCCACTAGACCATCCAAATGAGGCCTAGTTGGTGCACTACTATGTCTACGAAGATAACACCAGAGCCGGGTAATATGCCACAACCCTTAAACTGGTTTTTTATTTGGTATTAGATTGATAGTACTAAGCCTCTTAATGTTTGAAATAATTATCTGTGATATGTTTTAATTCTTCATAATTTCTCCAGTTAGGTCCTGTTCTCAAATGATGGCTCGTTACTGGTCCAGAGAAAAGATATGATAGGGCTTCAACCTGAACAGAGGATATTCAATGCAATCATTGATGCCTGGGTATTGCTTATAAACGATGCTCCTCCATGTAACGTAAAAAATGTTTCCTGATATTTCTTCAACGTTGTTGTTCAGGTAACTGTTGTCTCTGCTAAAACTTATTATTTCCCCTACATTAGTTTAATTTCATTATTATGACTCCTGCCTTCATGGTTACTTATACTTCAGTTCAAGCCCATCGAAAATAGCATCAATCCAATTGTTGAACAATTAAAAATATCCCACTCCGGATGCAAACAGAGTCTGTCCAACGTGGACTTGGTACCATTTACTTTTTGATTTGTACTCAATTCTTTTGTTTCTTCCTATACAACATTTGTCTTCTTTAATAAACTAACTTGTATTCCTTTCCATGCCCCTTCCCATGCAGATTTTTGTGCCGGTTCTTATGTCTTGTTGTGTTCAACTTCAAGAAATGGAAAATGTAGATCTTGGATGACATAGTTCCGGATGATCTAGCGGTTGAATGGGACCTTGTTCCAGAATATATGGTAACATCGTGCTAATACCTATGTGAATCGGTGTTTATTAACTGTAATTATTTCCTTTATGTTTACATTGTTTCAGAAAACTACAATGGTTTAGTTCTTCTCCCAAATTCAAGACCCCCGAGCAGATTCAGTCAAAGCCTTCAGCCTTAAAACTCTTCAATTCCCTTGGCGAAAGCTTCATCCTGAGGAGCACTCCAACGACTGTGCTATCTTTGTCATGTACAACATGGAAAATTTCTACGGCAGACTATACTCAGATGCAGACCTCTCCGATGTAAACATCCCTCCTTTCTTTCATATTTTTTAAACTCGTTTTGACTACAAAATATACTCATCCATTTATGATTCATTTATTTTTTTTAGTACTTCAATCGGCTACATCATGAGGCTAAATACTGCGCCTGGATAGTGATGAGTGGATTGAACATGAGAGGTGGATCCGTTTGCAACTTCGTGTCGGATTTCATTTCTGCGACGATATTTCCTTGATTCGACCATTCCATTGAGCTCCCTTCATAATGTTTTCAACATTTTGCCTTCACATATGAATACCATTTTGGATGATTTACTTGTAAATTACCTAAATATATTCAAATTTTTTGATGACATATGTACCTTCGGTAGCGTTTCTTTAGTTTTGTTTTGCTTTGTGGTGTTGCCATATGTGGGTTTTAATATTTCAATGTTTGAATTGTACCATCTCAATTTATGTGGTCTCCTTTTCAATTATTTCAACCATTGCACTTACAAACTCTTAAATTAACATATTCTGTAGTTATAGCATTTAAGATGCTTGCCCAATTACAGTTAAACCTACTCTCTCTACCTATACAGTGTTATATGCTTCCCATTTACTTTCTTACTTCCTTCACTATTTTTTGTTACCATTATGTGCCTTCCTATCCTAAACAGAACAATTCTAATTCAAATATCCATTGTTATCGTTGCCCCCTCCAACTCCCACCTTATATAAACACCACCAAATTTCACCTTCTACACCAACCACATTTCTCAAAAATATACAGCCACTTCCCCAACTTCCAAAATGATACGGAGGTCCTCTTCGCCATCTTCGTTTGCATTGTCCAATTCATTCTCCAACCCGTGGGTATTATTTTGTGACTGTTACCAGAATGCTAAGTTATGTACTTCAATGATAGCACAAAATCGTCACAAAATTTTTTTGGGTTGCCCAGACTATAAGGTTCATATTTTGTTTTGTTTTAATGCCTTTCCAAATTTATTTTCCTCATCGAACACTTTATATCACTTACACATCAACTGTTTTTTCCAGCAGAAGAATAGGGTTTGTGGCTTCTTCATTTGGGATGATGAAATGCCGATTGACTATCAAAATAACAGGTTTAGGCTACTAGATCAAATAATAGACGTGCAAAGGGAGCTGTCTCTAATGAGTCAAAAAAACGAAGGGCTGCACTGCTTTCCTTCTTAAGTACATCTTAATCATATTGTTGTTCTTCATCCTGGTCAAGTGTGCAAACTGCAACATGGGTTCCTTATCAATCGCTTTCAAATTTCTTCCTTGAAATCGTGCTTACATTTTTTTGTATTTTCATTTTGCTTAGAACACACTGTCTTAGGTCCATCCTATCAACCATCCATGCTCTTATTTAATGACTCTACCCAGATTCAGTTACGTAGTTACTAACTACTTCATTACTACCACTGTACCGTTCCATATTTTAGAATATATCATTTCTTTTTAATGGATTTACCAAATAGTTAGAAATATCTGGTTGCGTTACAATAATTCCAACCCTATCCCTTCACATTTCCTAGCTTGTTCTGTCTTATACCTGTTTTCATTCATACTATATCTGTCTTTTATTTTTATTTTTTATTTTTTTTAAGCTCCAAATAACATTTAATTCCAAAATTTCAGCCAACAATAAAACTTAAAACAAAGCTTAAGCTACTCTTCTTTCAATACTTCCACCTAGGGATGTAAACGAGCCGAGTTCGAGCTCGGCTAATAAGAAAAAAGTCAGACGCCAGCACGATCAAGGCTAACTGTTTGGAATCAAATGTAGCTCGGCGGAATTATGATAGGCTCGAGCAAGGATTTTGAGCCTGAGCCTTTTTTTTAATACTAAATATTATAAATATTAAAAAAAATTAAAAATTATATATTTAGTCTGGCTCGATGAACCATCGAAGTAGTAATAAATAAGCTCAATCTCAATCAAATTTGAGCTCGAGCAGAGCTTTATTTACACCCCTACAATTCCAATAGCCTTACTACTCCAGCTTTCTTAATCTTGGCCAACACAATCTTGAATCTGTCAAAATCATTGACTGAGACCCTATTCTTCTGCACAATCAGCTTTTTGCCCCAAGACTTCTCCCACTTGTTCTTCGCATCTGCAGCTTCCAAAGCAGCAACCAAAGCCTTCTTCTTTGGAATCCTTCTGATGTCAATCTTGATGTCTGCAAGTGACAGCCTCTTGAAGTTCATTTCGCTCCTCAACATGCCAGGGGTATCAACAACAGCCATGTTCTAATCGATAACATCAACGATAACGATGACCTTTCCATATTCCTTGCCGTAAGTAGTTGATGAGGACGCGCCTTCCGATCTCCACGTACCTCTTGAACACCATTTTCGCTGATGGAAGGGAGAATTGCGCAAAGCGGACAGAGAGCGCTGAGGGTTATATCATTCTATAACTGTCTACTTCTGAATCAATCTTTCTTCGTGAAATTAAACTCATTCAAACACAATGGCCAGTTAACACTTCATATGCCAGCATTTTATTAAAGTGATGTACTAATTGTTTTCCTCGAATGTACTGTTCTTTTGCTTGTAGTGTAATGATTATTTTTTCCTTCTGCCTACACATATCGCACCACCGTGTATATACCCGATTGGTTTCTCAAACCAAAAATCACAAAATAATTGTTCCAGTACCATATTTTGTTCCAGTATATATGTTTCTTGCTTTCCTACGGTTTAAGTTCCACAACGGTAATAACCTTCTAGATGGCAATTTTGACATTGTTAATGTCGTTTAAATTTGAAGGACAGTTATGGCGATCTCAGAATCAAGCCATGGTTTGAAATAATCCAACTCTCATGCGATGAATATGGATTACATGGGCTTCCTCACAAACACGTAGGAGAGAGAATGAAATATATAGCTGAAACACAAAGAGGGGGCATTTTCATCTTTTCAACCGACGCGCTGATGTGGATTTCCACTCACTCACGTCGGTCCCTCTCAGTCCATGTTATCATAAGTCTATTTACATTTACTCTTTTTCTTTTAGCCAATGTACTGCCACCCACATCTTCCGTTGACAACAATGCCCAAACCAGGCAGTAAAGTAATCCACGTCCTAGCTATGGCTCTAGGAATAGGGACCCCACAAAAAAGTTCTCCACCGCTTTCAAGACATCCACCTTTATGACCTCCCAAGAAAACCCTACTAATATGGAAAAGGTTATTAGAGACGCTTATTTGAGGCTGTTCGAGGTAGTTTTATAAAATTCCCTTGCATCTCCGATGCCGCCATTGTGAATGATTTTTTTATTGGTCGCGGTTATAAAAAACGTCTCATTTTCTATTTATTGGAGGCGCTTTTCCAAAAATGCATATCCATTTTCCCATTTTTTGCAGGCTATTGGTGGCACATATTTGAGTAAAAAGGTCTCATTTTCCTATTTATTTGGGGCGCTTTTATAAACAAGTGCCTCATTTTCCCATTTTAAGGAGGAAAATTAAAGTTATAGTTATTTAACTCAGTAATGAACTAATAAAATCAAGCGATTCTACGATAAACTCGGTCTGAATCGATAGACTCGTCCGAGTCTACGAGTTCAAACCGAGTCCAAAAAATTATTTATGCATTATTGGGCATGTAATTAATTAAGCAATCTCAAGCTTCCCCCTTCTGTTGCTTTTATAGGGGAGAACTGAGAAACCCCACATGCTTTCAATCGATATGGGAATTCGGAAGCCCCGCTCATGTATTGGAAGCGGTTATAAAAAGTCTTTAATAAATGCGTATTGGAGCCGGTTGTAAATAAAGCGTTTCCAATGCACACTCATTGAAGGCTACTCTAGGTGAAGCATCTCCAATATCAAGGTATTAGGCGTGGATGTTAAGAACTGCCCCTAATTAGCACTTATTTGAGGTGGTTCTTAAAAGACCACCTTTAAACAGTATTGGAGACAATTCTTCACAACCATCCCCAGTTAGGCGATACCAATAGGTGTTTCTGTACTAGTGCCTATAGAACACCCCTTAAAACCCATCACTCCCCGGTGCACTATCCGAATCAAGCTCCCAAATGAGTATTTTCAGTTCCTCAGCACTGATCAAGTTTGGGAGTTCCCATGGCGACTCGATCAAACACAGTACATGCTGAAGAATATTCGCCATTGCCTCCTCATCACAAACCTCTGACGGGAACAAATTACCAACAAACTCAATCGCCTCCTGCCTGATGGCATCTTGGTCTGTAATCCTACCGTAGCATTACCCTTATTAATTTAAAAATGCCCGACTTGGCCCTCATGTTCTGGAGCGTAATATCAAAATAATGGGTGTTTTGCTCACCCTCCTTCAGCCATTTCACACAAGCTTTCTATTTTCAATAAAAATTTTCCTCCAAAAGATGTTGGGCCAGTAGAATCATAAATGAACTGTAATAACTCAACCTCAGCCTCTGCCGCCTTGATCCCCCAAAAAAATTTCTCCAAAAACCTCTTTATTCCAACTTCGAAGGTTCTATTTCAATCTTCTCAATTTGTGCGAAAATCTCCACATTCTAAAACCCTCACTTTCCCCATTCCAACTACACTGAATAACATCCTAAAATTTGTCCCGCGTCTCCCATATACATTGATACTGGAAAGATTTCTTCCTCGATGGCATTGACGTAGGTGCTTGCTCAACTCAAAACCAGCACCGAACATCCAGAGAATCGTCACTGCCATTCCTGGTTGACCAAAATCCTATCCAGCCGCTTATGCACTTTGGTGTGAACCCCCGACACCGATCGATATCCAATCTATGTTAACAAAGGCAAGAGTAGGTAATTCCATCAACTCTTCTTGATCAATAAACTCAGCAAAATTGTGCATTGCATCTATCTCCCGCACCATCGATCCACTATCTCATCCGTAGTCGCAATGATGTTAAAATTCTCCATGCAAATTGCAGGCTTCCTATCATGTTGACACTAAGGTCTGACCACAGATTAGTCTACTGTGCTCTAGTGTGTAACCCGTACACAAAATCAACCACACAGGGCCCAACCAACTGTGGGTCTATCACTTCATACATTAGACATTGGGTGGAATTTGAAATTAAATTCGTTCTATAATCAATACTCCAAAAAACCTATATCTTCCTAGATATTGATGAAAAAGCTCCATGGTATCCCAAACTCGCCCAATACTCTTCCAAATTCTACGAGACAATCATAGGCTCTAGGAGGACTAATAGCATAAAATTAGATCTTTTAATAATATATGTCAAGGTTCTCAAATCTGTGTGTGATCTTACATGTCTTATATTAAAAATAAGTCAAGCGATATGGAAACTAATTTGAGGTAGATGTCGATTACGTGGACTGCCTCGTGGTGACTGTATGAGGCTGCCCAAAAAAGTCTTTCTTATTTTTTGGCTTCTTTACATGATCCTCCCCTACCTCAATTTTTTCTAATAACCTCTCTACACCCCCTGCCTCCAGCTCTAATGGCTGGAAAGAATTGATGAAAGCTTGTAGATCGACAGTTGATATAGGTTGTCTCTCAACATCAAGCTCATTGTCTAAATGGCTATCCCCTGGCTTTTTCCTTCGATTACAAGTGAAGTTAGGGACAGAGACAAAAGTCTCGTCCATATCCCGATCCTTCGGAGTGGATTATTATAAATTTTGCCAAAATTGTGACATGACCTCGATCTTGACCTCTTCCTCACTAAATTCATATGCAAGGTGGATGGTCTTTGCCCTCGCTGCTTCATTTTCGCCCTCAACCACTATATTCCTGTCAAGTCTTAAAATCCTGAATCTATCTGTATTGCTGGGGGAGGCTAGGGCTCTGTGTGTAAAACCAATGCCCCTTGTCCTTCCAATTCCTCTTGATTAGTGATATCCTCCACAGTGACCACATCCTCACCTGATCGACCTTGCAGCTCCCTTGGGCATTCAAGATTACCTTGTGTCTCTCTATTGTCTAGCACCCCCAAAGATGCGTTCCCTCTCAAAACCACCAATTCAATTGCGCTGCCTGATGCAGCCCCCAAAATTCCTATACCAGCTCCCAATTCAACCAACTCTCTTTCCTCCCATAGTGCCTTTACTAATAGTGGAGCCCCGAGAGCCGTTGAAGTTTCTAGACTTGGACACACTTCCCCTGGTCCTAACCTAGTCTCCATCGAAACCATAGATGCGCCCGATGTCTTTGGCCTTAATTTTTCCCCTACCTCCACTACAATACCCACAGCTTTTCCACTCGATAAAATCCGCAGGGGGTGTCCTACCCTAGGACTTTCTCCATTCCTTTGTCGAAGTTCTAATCCTTCCTGACCTCATTCCGCCATCCTGCTTCTGGGTGCGGCTTGTCTTTATAGAAAGACACCTTAGTGTGTCCCACTTTCATGCCTTTTGTGTAGTAGTACGACAGACGCTCATACTTCAATCTCTGTTCGAAACCCTTCCCCATTTTCTCCAAATAGACTGTTTCTAACAAAGGTCCAAAAAGATCAACCTCTGTACAAACTCGAGCTTCTTTCGGATAGGAAAGGGTGATCGAAGCAGAATCGGCTTTCAAAGCCCTTTCTATCATGTCTTAATCAAGAGGAAAGCCCACTCATTATACAACTGAAACAATAGCATGGGCAAAGTTACCCACACAGGGACAATGGGTGATTCCACAGTGGGATCAAAATCCAGTGTCTACTTCACAATTCGCAAAGCAAAAGTATCAAAATTCCAAACCCCATGCATGAAACATCTCTGATACCCCTTCTTCTTCACACTAAATTAAAACTTGTCGACTATCAATCATGGCAATGTGATATCCTCCCTCAAAACCTGCAGTAAGAAAATATGTTCTCAAATTCTCCCGAGAAATATGTCCCTTCGAAAATGTCCCTATAAGTGCAAGACGCCGAGGGGCTTCCCTAAAAAATTAGGGCTAGTTTCCCTTTGTGTTAGGTAACTGTTTTGAGAGGCCAATTAATTGGCAGGGGCGGCACTGGGAGCTGGTGTTTGGCGGCCATAGCACCTGCATAATTGAGGGGCACCAGAGCCCTCCAGCCGCTTTCCATCGAGGTTTCAGGACAACCTGACTGTAATCGATCAGAAACCCTAAGCTGCGATTCTATTTTTCGTCACTAAAACCTCGGAGCTCAATTTCGTCACTATAAAATTCAGCATTGATATTGAAAAAATTAAATATAACATTACTAATTCTATATTTCTATAAAGATCCACATGTTAATCTGATTCAACCATAAAAAAAGTTGTCTGATTTATTAACTGAACCTAATTAGAACCATTTTTCATCAATTAAAACCTTACAAATTTACCTCATTTTTTAAATTCATCAAAAAAACACTTATATTTTGATATAGAGTGAAGAGAGTTTAGGGAGAAATGTTGTGAGTATATGATTTGCTGATGCAAAACAGTAAAACAGATGCTGTCATATGAAATGAGTTCATAAGAGACCAGATTATATGCACTAATGTTTTGATTTTTTTTTTTTTTTTTTTTTGTGTATCAATTTGAAAGTATAAAAACTACATAAGTAAGAAAATTAAGAAGTGAAATAAAAGCGCTACTTATACTCTTTAAAAGTAGAATTGAGACTCTTGATTAGTACCTATTACTAGAAAATTTAATAAGTTAAAAAAAAATTAAAAAACTACTAAGACTCTTGAAAAGTATCAATAATACTCTTGAAATGTACATATCACTAAGGTATTTAATAAGTAAAAAATAAAAATATTAAACTCCAATAATAGTTTTGAAAAGTACCATGGTACACTCAAGGGCGGTCTGGAGGAGGCTCCAGCCCACCCCAATTCCTATACAATTTTTTTAGTATAGTTATAATACATATGATATGATAGACCTACTTTAGCCCACCTTTTTTTTTATTTAATAAAACTACTATTTACTAAGCCTAACATATACAGTATTGTTAATCCCTTCAAAAGTGTGAGTCCACATACATAAAATGAAAAAATAAAAAATAAAAAAACCTATGACAAAACCGAGCACATCCCCCTTCACCCATGGACTTGTCAAAAATGATTTGCGAAACACGATTGAAAATGAGTGAATAAATGACGGACTAATTGTATACATTGACAGACTAATTAAAAATGAGCAAATCTTACAACATTTTCAGCGGACGTGGATGCGTAGATACAATTTCCACCTCTTAGATAGTTGCACAAGCAAGTGTCAACGAATAATGTAATTTTAAATATTTATGCCTTTTAATATTTTATAGTTGTGAGCTTACAATTTTAGTTGTAATACAATTATTAAATGCCTTCTCTTTTTCTTTTTTTTTTTAACTTTTAGCCCACTCAAAAAACAGTTTATGTATCCACCATTGGGGCGGAGAGAGAGGGGGTGGGGGGGTGGGCACTCGACAATGGTAAACCCCCCCCCCCTCCCCCCCCTTTATATATATGTATTAGGGGTTAGTGATGAGCTTCTACTAGACTACTGTTAGCAGAATTTTTCCCAGGCCAAAGAATGGTGATGAGAAATTAGCCAGGAAGGCTAACGTTGAGATTTTGTGGCGTTAGCACTGTGCTGTGTTGGGAGTGCAACTGGTGTGCACCAAGTTGCATGAAATCTTGGCTGTGAACCCCCAGCCCCGACCTCCTTGTTTCATGCACGAGTCATAACTGAGATGCCTGCCTGGTTCGCACCAGGACTGATTCACGATATACAGAACAATCGCTAAGTAAATAATATATTCATTTACTAAAGTAAGCTATATTAGACTTCCAAAAGATACCAACCTTATTCAAAATATACAATAGTACTTCAACATGCTAAAGCTAGGTTCTTAGTAATAATACAATACTAGTGTTCCAGAACCAAATCAAAAAGCCCTTCATCAGTATCACACTACTAGTGATTATTCCTGGGATCTGTTACATGCAAAACATCTTAGGGGTGAGCTTCTATAAGGTCAGTGAGGTCACACTATTAAAAGCATTACCAGGTAAACAATTATAGGCACATAGCAAGTATTTCCTAAGCAAGTAAGGGGAAACACGTAAGAGATAGAAAGAGCATAACCAGTAAGCTATAACGAGGATCGATGAGACCTTTCAAAAAAAAAACATTAATCATACTTTACCTTCCTTAGACACTGCAGCTTCTTGATCACTCATGCTGACACTACCAACACTAAACATTGTAGCATACCTTGAGATAATACCAAACACGAACCCTCCAGTCATTTAGTCGGGCACTTCAACCCAATACCAACATACATGATTTCAACAACTGGATATGCTTTGGGGAACCCCAAATAAATATACCGTAACACTTAATATTGAACACTGAACATTGAACACTAGACATTAACACTCAACATTGAACAATACACACTGAACATTAGCGCTTATATAAGATAAATATTTCACTTATATATATAATTAAAATTTGGGTGAATTCATGAATTGGTCATTACTTTGAGTTTGTTAACTTTTTAGTCGCTTTACTTTTTTTATTATTTTTTTAGTCACCTTACTTTCATTTTTACATTATTTTGGTCACTCTGTTAAAGTCCTCCATTAACCCACTAACGGAGCATTTTTAACGAGGGTATATTTGTCAAAACGTAAATTTTTTCTTTTCCAAACCATAAGTTTCTCTCTCTCTCTCTCTCTCTCTCTCTCTTTTGTCATCATGTTTTTCATCCCTTCATCTTCTTCATCTTCTTATTCTTTTCTTCTCTCTCTCACTATGTTAATATTCATCCTCTTCATCACTGGTGGGTTCGAGTGGTGGTTGCGATAGGTTTTAGATCTGGGCAAAGAAGATGAGAGCATGGGCGGTAGCAAATCGAAATGGTATCACCATTGGCACGAGCAAGATTGAAGTCAAACAACTACTTCAAATTTTTGCTGAATCTTGTTCGCTGGATGGTGGTAGTGGAATGTTTCTTGCTGAATCTTGTTCACTAGAATTAACAATTTTGGGATTCCAAAATTTTGCTCCTCCGTTAATACTTCCTCGACTGACAAATTCAAGAACACCAACAATTCAAAACTCATTGCAAAAAAGGATAACCCAACAAAATTCAAAGCACAATTATACAAAATTCGAAAAACTATGAACCCATTAGTCTAAAAATTGTTCAGGTTCATTACAGGTAATATAACAAATAAAAGCTCCTTCTAAAAATTGTTGAATTTCTCTCTCTCTCTCGTTTTCTTCTTCTTCCCTTCTTCTTCTCTTTGAATTGGTTGGCCTGGTTACAACAACTAATTGAGTTTTCTAAGGTAATTAAATTAGCTTTGATTGTTTATTCCCCTCCCTCTAGTCTGTGTGGTGAATGTGACTCCTGATCGAATTTGATTATTCATTCTGCGATCGATTTGCAACTTCATTCACAAAATCTTCCCACCATTTTGATGGATTTGTTGATTTTGGTTTTTTGTCGATTGATCAATTTTTTCATCGGTGGAAGGCCACGGTCATCATCATAAGCTTCCAATGCCCCTCAAGTCTGATTCGCTGCTGGGTTTCACACAATTCCTTCCAATTATGCAAAAATGATCAGTTAAAGAAACATTCAGGAAGGGTTCCAGAGTGGCCAACGATAAAATTGAAATGGGTTTCTTTTTTGATTGTGAAATTAAAGAAATTACCTCATAGCAATACGATTTCCTGTGATTTTGATTTGAAAAATGAATAAATATTTGTTGACACTAGTAAATCTATGGATCTAGATGGTTTTGAAGAAGAATGGTGGAGAGACAGAGAGGGAGAATAGAGTTGAAGGTTTGGAGTTTTGAAGAGGAAGAAGGGTGGAGAGAGCCCGACTGAAAATGGATAGGGGAGGGGGGAGAAGGGTGACCGCCTGAAAAAAAAATTTGAGAGAGCTTGACTGAAAAAGGTTTGGAACTTTGAAGAAGAAGGGTAGAGAGAGGGAGAGAGCCCGACTGAAAATGGAAAAGGGATGGAAGGGGGAATCGTATAAAAAAATAAAAAGAAGAGAGAGTTAGGTGAGTATTTTGTTTTCTTTTTTTTTTTTTGTTGTCTTTTAGTGATAAAGAGTAAAAGATAGACATGATGACGAAATTTCCCTAAAAAAATCAGTTCGTTAGTGGATTAATGGCACACTTTGACGGAGTGACCAAAAAAGTACAAAAATGAACGTATGGTGACTAAAAAGACAATTAAAAAAAGTAAGGTGACTAAAACGTTAACAAACTCAAAGTAAGGTGATCAATTCATGAATTCACCCTTAAAAGTTTGAGAACATTTACATGCATATAGCACATTTATAAACATTTCATTTTGCACACTCAAAGGAATAATCATTATAGCATGCATTGCATACTTTTAACATCACAAAAATATCAGTTACGCATGCTAACTCATTATTTACTCAATTAAAACATTTACCCCTTTAGTGATAACACTCAACTCGTATATCGCTAGTATTTTGTAAGTAAATATGCATTATAAAAATATCATAGTTTAGACTTTATCGATAAATCTAGATAAATTTTTAGATTCTAGGTTTCTAGAATAGGTATTTAAAAAGTTACTTCCATTTCATTTTTGAAAAAAAAGTAAATTAATAAGAAAATATATTAATCATAATCTTAACAAAAATATAAGTTCCATAACACCTAATCAACGTTAAATCATAAAGATTTGGATCAAAATTCCTTAAAAACACTAAAAACCTCATTTTTCCATTTTCTTGCATCTTTTCCATTTTCCTAACATACAAATGAGCAAAACGTGTTACCTTAATGTTATGGAGACTCCCTAGCACGAATTGTATGTTGTGGAATCTGAAATCCTGCTCCAAATCTCTTCCTTTCCTAGCTTTTCTTCTTCTTCTTTCTTTCTTTCCATTCTCTCCCTTTCTCTCCTTTATTTCCCTTCTTCTCTCTTTTTGGTTTGAGTTTGCATGAATTGAATGGAATTTTTAAAGGCTGGAGAGGCCCTATTTATAGGAAAATTTTTCTTAATATGCCAAAAGGTTCTTAATTATCTTGAAATTATATTTTTCTCATTTACAGCTCACAATCAGGTTTACCCGCTCGGGGATCGGGTAAAACCATTCCAATTGGTTTTACCAGTTCCAAGATCGGGTAAAATCGCTCGAAGGATTTTTGTCATTTTTTAGGATCGGTTTTACCCGATCTAGAATTGGGTAAAACCGCTCTTTCAAGTGGTGAGATATTTTTTTTCTTACCGTCGAACTAGTTTTACCCATTCCGGGACTGGGTAAAATTGCTCCGTGAAGTGGTGGGATCGGTTCTACCAGCTCCAGGATCGGGTAAAACCGCTCCATCAGGCGGTCAGATTGGTTTTACTCACTATAGGACTACGTAAAACGATTGACCCCTATTTTTTCTATTTTTCATTTATTTTCTAATTTCTTCATTTTTATTACTTAATTACTTTATCACCTATTACTTAAACATACTTCTAACCTTATTCCTAATATCTTAATCAAAACATTAAAATTTTTGCTTAAAAATATTTCTTCATTTATTAAAATTCTAAAGAAAATCATATAAGTCCATAACTATACATATTTTCCGAATTTTCTCATTTTTATATTTTTGCTATTTTTTGTTCCAAAATTTCCCAAAAATAAACTAATAAATATATTTTCATATATCCTTAAACATAATTCTTCACTTAAATTAACACCAGATCACAATTAAAATGCAAAACATTAAGATTTAAACCTTAAGATCAAATTACTTAAGAAAACTCACAATCTTTATAATTAGACCTAATTGAATTTAAAAACTAACAGTATGAAAAAATATAATTTACAAAGGTTAAGCTAGGGTCTTACATTGGCTAACAGAGCGAAGGGAGTTTTGGGGCATGGGGCTTCAAAACGAAGTAGTCTTTCATGGGGAAAGACTTAGAAGCAGTTTGGAGAAGGATCTAGAAGGTTGCGAAAATTTTTGGGTTCTTTTTACACCTTGATGTCCTAGGCGATCACTTGTGAGTTTTCCATTTTTCCAGTACAAAGGGAGAATGCTCTGGAAAGGTCCTGATGGGCCTAAATGGTGATAGATGGCTTGGGAAAGTTTTAGAACATTGGAGAATGATCTAGGCAATGCTCAATGTTACGTGAACGTTCAAGTGCGTCCGATTCATACGGGGCATTGCATGGCTGAGATCTGCAAGGTGCTGGTCTGGTGCACACTAGAAGATTCTAGAAGAGTCTAGAATTATCAAGAAATGTCTAGCATCTGCAAGAAGGGCTATGATGGGTTGCGAGAGAGCTTGACAGTTCCAGAAGGGGCCGGAATGCTCTAGACTTGGCACGGGGATACTGGATGTTGTGGAAGAGTTCTAGAAGAGGGGTGAGCTTGTGCGTAAAAGCTTTTAGGCACGGCTAGAAGATGTATGCAAGGCTTGGTGCTAGAATTCTCTAGATTCTACTTAGATGGGGTTGTCATCTAAAACCTTGGCCTATAAATAGGCATTGAGGGCACTTGTGGAAGGCAGCTTGGAGACCAAACAAAAGTCTAGCTAACGGTGAGTTAGGGTTGTGCCTTCCTTATGAGTGTTGCCCGTTGTTTAGAGTTAGGACCTTGTATATAAATTTTTGGAGAATTGTATATAACAAGGTTTGACCAAGTTTGGCTAAGTGTTACTCGTGTTTGCTTGTGTACTTGTTTTAGTACTGCTTCCGCTTTGCTCGTTGTTTAGCCGGTTACGAGAACCTTGGTTTTCTTCGAGTGTTTGGCCAATTCTTAAGGCAAGTTTTGGTGCTTATAGGAATTTTTTCATAGGGGGGAGAAATTTCTATGACAATTTGGTATCAGAGCTTAAGGTTGTCTTGGGATAACTTTAAGTGAAGCACATGGCAATGAGGGAATGAGCTTTGGTCGATCGGGTAGCAGCATTGGAGGAATTAGCTGCTTGGTTTAAGTCTCTCATCAGTGCTAGAGGGGAGCATGGTGTCTCCATGATCGAAGTATTGGCTACTTTTGTTGTACAGGTCGTGAAGCTCGAGAAACAGTTCGAGACGGTTGGAGTGAAGGAATCTAGGTCGTTGGCTGTCGAGGCATTGCAGAGGGACTTAACGATTGTGCAACGGTCACTTGATGAGAGGGCATCAAGGAAAGAGCTGAAGGAAAGCTCATAGACCATTCAATCCCTTGCAATGGAAGTGAAGCTGGCTTTGCTGAAGGGAACACAGTGCTTCCGGAAAAGGGCACTAAGATGAAGGTGCTAGAGCTGCAATTTTATAACGGCGCCAGAGTTTCCACATAGGTGGAAAATTTTCTTTGGGACGTGGAGCAGTATTTCGAGGCTGCTAAGATCCTGGCAACACGGCAAGTGTCGATTGTTGTGGTGCACTTAACGGGGCATGCCAAACTTTGGTGGCGTCAAAGATGCGCGGATGAGAAGGCACCAAAGATAGAATCGCGGGAGGCAATGAAGAAGGAGCTCAAGGTGCAGGTCCTTCCCACCAAAGTGGCATGGTAAGCTCGAGAGGCGTTGAGAGAGTTACTAAAAATGGACACGGTCCATGAGTAAGTGTAGCACTTCATGGCGTTAGTGCTTGAGCTACAAGACATGAGCAAAGAAGACAAGGTGGTTTGAAGCCATAGGTGCAATAAAAGATGTGACACCACAGAGTGAAAGATTTAGCCCAGGCTGTGACGGAGTGTGAGAGGCTGATCGATCTTAGCCAAGATGCATCCAAGGGCCACACAAAGAAAGGGAACGGTGGCAAAGTCGACAAGGACAAGTCCATAGCCAGGGAGAATCAACTAAGGACGACGGCTACAGCAACGGTGGCCATAAAGAGAAACCAGAGCGCGGAGGTTGCTTTCGTTGTTGCAAGCTTGATCGTCAGGTAAAGGATTGCCTGAGCAAGCTGAATGCAATCCAGACCGTACGGGATTGAGATACGTCTGGGAAGAACGATGTGCCCGCAAGGCTCAACATTGCTCGAGTTATCGCTTGAGTGAGGGCGCTGTATCCCGGGGTGCCGAGAGAAAGGCAGCCAATGTCGCAGCGAGATGAGCGGTGGTTAGAGTTGTTTCGAGGAGAATGGGGCAACGAGAATTTGTGGGGAGCACGAATTCATACCAAGTGTCGCATGGGGCGTCACGTGGGTAGATTCGGTGGAGAATGCCGGATCAATCACACTGAGCACAAGAGAAGCAACTAAGTGTGAGGGGAAAGGAGAAATTCCCCCAATGACTGTTTATAAGGGATAAGTCGATGTGCTATGGTGGCATGATTTTAGTTTGGAGCAAAGAAGTGATCATTCAAAAGTCCACACAAATTATGGCCCAAGAAAGAAGGAAATCAGAAGCCCATTCGGATTGAAGCAGCCAAAATTCAAAAGAAGGAAGAAAATAGAAATTACTGCCGTAAAAGAGAACGATTCAGAAGTTGGAGAAAATCTCAAGAGATAACTATCCTTATATATGGGATATTTTCATAGAGAATGGGGGGGAGGTTACTACGTTCTGTTTTCAAACTTAGAATTTTTGTGAGGCTTCTTGAGTTTTCTAGTGATGATACATTTTTTTGGTGCTCTATTTCAACCTTGTTTTGAGATACCAACCGCACAGGCTACGGTTTGGCCAAACAAGAGGTGTCTCCAGTAGCAAATTTCAGTAAAATACTTCCTTTTCTTTTTCCATTCTTTCTTTTATTCAATGACAGTCTTAATCTTTACTCGCGTGATGTGTAATCCTATGAGTAGGTAAATCTATTATTGTAGTATTATGTGAGAAGCCTTAGCCGATGTATGTATGAAACCGAAAGCATGAAATCAAGTCTAATTAACATGTTCCAAAATTACATATGTTTATATGTCTAAAAACTAAGGTCCAATTAAGCATGGTCATCTTAATATAGATATGGTAAGGCCAGTGAGTGGCACAACTACCGGCCGAGTAGTACAAGTGTAATTTGGTAGTAATCTCTTGAGCATCATCGATGGGGGTTACTAGTTTTGGGTTCTTCTAATTCTTAATGCTTCTAGATTAGTTAATACGATGATTGTAGGAACTCACGGCCTATTAATTACACTAGATAAAGAAATAACCTTGATTGTGGGAACTCACGGGGGTTATCGATTAATTAAGGGAGAACTGGATTATGATTGCAGGTACTCATGTTAATATATAACTGAAATGACCAAGGCTAATTAGACAATAAAAAGGGGTTCATGAGTGCATGCATATAGTTGGGGTGGATCGTGTAATGCTAGAATATCGTTCTTGATTGATTTTAGTAAGTTTTCATTATTAGTTTAATTTCGTATTTCTATAAATAAGTAATGAATTCAAGGTCTCTAGGAGACACAAGGTGACTACTAGTCAAAGTTTGGGTTTATTTTCGGATTTGTTGTAGAATCGGGAAGTGGAATTTCTGGTTGTTACAGGTTATGGTTGCTACTGGTTTCGTCGATTGGGTATTTTCCGGTAAGGGAGTGGTCACTGGATTTGGAGTGGTCATCGGAATGCTAAACTGAGAGCTTCAATATGATGTGGTCACTGGATTTGGGAATCCTCTCCGGCAACATTGAAAACTCCATAACGGCAACTCCCTATAAATCGTGAAGATTGTGGCCACGGTACTGTCTTACGTTCCTGGGACGAGCTCCTTTTCTTAAATTTGGGTACGGTAAGCCTCTTGGTTTTAATTTCTGGAATTTTTTTCGGAAGTTAGAACTTGGAGAGGGTGAATTCGGGTATCAATTTCTGGAAACTTGTTGATATTAATGCCTTCTGTGCCAGATCTTTAATTTTCAAGCTTTGTTGACTTGGAATTAATTTTCTGGATTTTGTGGTATTTTTTGTGGACTGGGAATTATCTGGAAAGGGAGTTCTTGCTTACTACCGGAATCTTTGTTTGGATTGACAATCGTGATCTTTTTGCCGTAATTTCGAATCGAAACTTTTTTGTGTGTTGGATAATGTGCTGGATTGCTGAAAATTTTACTTTGTTGATTCGGGTATTAATTTTTTTGCAAAATTGCTGCTGGAATTAACACTTTCTGCAATCGTGATCTTTTTGCTGGAATTTTGAATCGGAACTTTGTGTTTCGTGTGCTGGATAATGTGCTGGATTGCTGAAATTTTGCTAGAAATTTTGCTTTGTTGATTCGGGTATTAATTTTTTTGCAAAATTACTGCTGGAATTAATACTTTCTATAAACTTGTTGATATTAATGCCTTCTGTGCCGGATTTTTAATTTTCATGCTTTGTTGACTTGGAATTAATTTTCTGGACTTTGTGGTATTTTTTTGTGGACTGGGAATTATCCAGGAAGGGAGTTCTTGCTTGCTGCCGGAATCTTTGTTCGATATGACAATCATGATCTTTTTGTCGGAATTTTAAATTGGAACTTTGTGTTTTGTGTGTTAAATAATGTGCTGGATTGCTGGGTATTTTGCTTTATTGATTCGATATTAATTTTTTTACAAAATTGCTGCTAGAATTAATACTTTATGCTGGAATTTCTGGAAAATTTGGGTATTTTTTTTGTGCTGGAAATTGATAGCTTTGTGCTATAACTTGATTTGCCTTGTTCTAGAATTGAATTCAATGATGCTGCTGGAATTCTGGGCCATTTGTGTTGGAGTTTGGCTTTTACAGTTGCCGGAATTGTGCCATTTTGCTGCAGAGTATGACTGTTGGTAATGGCACATTTCGATGTTGGAATCTATGGTTTTGATTCGGGTAGTAGTTTACTCTTGCTGCTGGAATTGGATCGGTTTGGTTGCTACTATAGTGCTGAAAATTTTTGCTTTTGCTGGAATTGATTTGAGTATTATTTTCTACAAACTTTGTGCTGGAAATTAATACTTAGTGCTGGAAAATTTCGGTTATCATAAGAGTGATGATTTTGTTTGTTTCTTCAATGTTGAGCTTATTGATAGCTCATTTGATTGTTTAATGAGCTTAATCGAGTGCTTGTTAGCCGGTTGGGGCTAATTATGATTGTAATGCTTTTGGCTAGGGGAATGTCCCAATTTGTATGTCTTTGCGAGTTTCAAAGTTGTAGATCTCACGGCTACGTCCCGTTAATTTCTGGAATATAATCATTACCCTTCCTCCAAAAAAAAAAAAGTTTGGGTTTATTTGCATGTTAATTTGGAATTTGAGTTAAATTACTGTCTATGTGGATCGACCATGTTCTCCATTGTGCTACATTTTACTTAGCATATTTGGTGCAGATTTTAAGAAGTATTTTTACTCTATTTGATAGTGCCGCAACAAGTCTATCACGGTAATTGAACGGCGCAAGTGTGGCGTATTTGTCGGTTGAGAAATATCCCAAACGGTGAGCCAAGGGTCTCATTTAGGGAGTTCTCTAAGAGTTTAGTGATGGTTGTGGCAGTCGAATGCGTGCGATAGAGGATCAGTTGTGGGAACTTATCGCCAAAGTGTGGCACAGTTGTGGTAACTGGGCAAGCAATGATGTGTAGGTAATTGAAGGAATTGCCAAAGTGTTGCACAGCTATGGTAGCTGGGCGGAATTGTGCTGGTCGATTATGGGAATTGATCAGGTGCGATGAAAAGATCAGTTGTGGGAACTGTCGCATGCACAATTAGCAGGGAATTGCCTGGCGTTCTGCGCAGCTGAGGTAGTTGGGCGGAGAACTTGTTGGTCAATTACAGGAATTGATTTGGCCGGGGCAAGGGTCAGTTGCATGAACTGATCGTGCTGGGATGAAATGGTTTCACTTTGGCATACATATGACGAGGTCGTCAAACAATAAGTGGGGAAGGTTTGTTAGCGGAACTTTCCCCTGGCGAAATTGGGGAAAAAGAATGGCGCGGAGATGTTAGCCAGGAAGGCTGACTTTGAGATTTTTTGGCGCTAGCATGGTGCTATGTCGGGCGTGCAACGGATGCACGCCAAGTTGTACGAAATCTTGGCGAAGGGCGCCAAAGGAGTTTTGGGGCATGGGACTTCAAAACGGAGTAGTCTTTCATGGGGAAAGACTTAGAAGAGGTTGGGAGAAGGATTTAGAAGGTTCTGGAATATCTAGGTTCTTCTTACACCTTGATGTCCTGAAGGTCAATTGTCAGTTTTCCCATTTTCCAGTACAAAGGGAGAATGCTCTGGAAAGGTCCCGATTGGCCTAGATAGTGACAGTTGGCTCGGGAAAGTCCTAGAACATTAGAGAATGATCTAGGCAATGCTCGACGTTACGGGGATGTTCGAGTGCATATGATTCATATAGGGCGTCGCATGGCTGAGATCTTCGCGGTGTAGGTCTGGTGCGCGCTGGAAGATTCTAGAATCGTCGAAAAATGTCTAGCATCTGCTAGAAGAGCTGTGACAGATCGCCAGAGTGCTTGATGGTTCCAGAATGGGCCGGAATGCTCTACACTTGGCGCGGGATGCTAGAAATATCCCCAAATGTGGGCAAGGGGTCTCATTTAAGTAGTTCTCTACAAGTTTGGTAATGGTTGTGGTAGCCGAACGCGCGCGATGAATGATCAGTTGTGGGAACTGATCGCCAAAGTGTACATTGTTGTGGTAACCAGGCAAGCAATGATGCGCAGGCAATTGCGGGAATTGCTGAAGTGTTGCACAGCTATGGTAGCTGGGCAGAATTGTGCTGGTCGATTATGGGAATTGATCAGGTGTGATGAAAAGATCAGTTGTGGGAACTGATCGCAAAAGATGTAGCACGGTTATGGGAGCCGGGTGAGGCAATGGTGTGGGGCAGTTAAGGGAATTGCCTGGCGTGTTGCACAACTTAGGTAGCTGGGCGGAGAACGTGTTGGCCAATTATGGGAATTGATTTGGCAGGGGCAATGGTCAATTACGGGAATTGATCGTGCTGGGGTGAAACGGTTTCACTTTGGCACATGTTTGACGAGGACGTCAAACAATAAAGTGGGGGAGGTTTGTTAGCGAAACTTTCCCCAGGCTAAAACCAGGCCAAAGAATGGCTCGGAGAAGTTAGCCAGGAGGGCTAACAGTGAGATTTTGTGGTGCTAGCACAGTGCTATGTCGGGCGTGCAACATATGCACGCCAAGTTGCGAGAAATCTTGGCTAAGGAAGCCAGAGGAGTTTTTGGGCATGGAGGTTCAAAACAGAATAGGGGGGAAAGACTTAGAAGAGGTTCGAGAAGGTTCTGGAAGATTCTGGGTTCTTCTTACACCTTGATGTCCTGAAGGTCACTTGTGAGTTTTCCCTTTTTCCAATACAAAGGGAGAATGCTCTGGAAAGGTCTCGATGGGCCTAGATGGTGATAGATGGCTCGGGAAAGTCCTAGAACATTGGATAATGATCTAGACAATGCTCGACATTTTCTGACATACTCGAACGTCCTAGAATCGTCAGAAAATGTCTAGCATCTGAAAGAAGAGATGCGACAGGTCGCGAGAGGGTTTGATGGTTCGAGAATGGGCCGAATTGCTCTATACTTGGCTTGGGGATGCTGGATGTTGCAGGAGAGTTCTAGAAGCTTCTAGGCGTAGCTAGAAGATGCGGGCAAGCCTTGACGCTAGAATTCTCTAGAACCTATTTGGATGGGGTTGTCATCCAAGACCTTGGCCTATAAATAGGTGTTGGGGGCGCTTGTGGAAGGCAGCTTGCAGACCGAGAGAGAATTGAGTAGCTTGCTTGAGTGTTGTAGATGGAGGAACTCGAGTGTAGAGAGAGAAAGTCTAGCTTATGGTGAGTTAGGCTTGTGCCTTCCTTGTGAGTGTTGCTTGTTGTTTAGAGTTAGGACCTTGAATATAAATTATTGGAGAATTCTATATAACAAGATTGGGCCAATTTGGGCTAAGTGTTGCTCGTGTGTGCCTTTGTGCTTGTTTTAGTATTGCTTCCTCTTTGGTCATTATTTAGCTGGGTTACAGGAACCTCGGTTTTCTTCGAGTGTTTAGCCAATTTTTAAGGCAAGAGTTGGTGCTTATAGGAGTTTTTCCATAAGGGGAAAAATTTTCTACGACTACTACTTTCCTCGATTTATTTTTTTTTCCCTTGTTCGGTTAGTGCTGCATAGACTCATATGGGCCTGTTCTTTAAGTTTTAGTTTTGGTTTGAGATTTAATTTCAACATTAACTTTAATATATTAAAATCTATTTTCATCAGTTTAAATACAACTTTTTACTATTTAATGATACATTTTTACATTTTCAATACACTTTTATATTATAAAATTATTTTTCAAAACTTGTTTTCAAAACAAGTCTCAAACCCATAAAAAAGAATAGACCCATAGATACCTCACATAGACACGTGTAATTTTTTTTGTCTTCAAGTGAGATGATTTCTCATTAAACACTTAGTATTAAATTTAAAGTATTTATTTCACTAAACTCAATTTTAGTTAAAGCTTTAAAATTTCAACGTTCTTTACTTTGGATAAAATTGCTTATTATTTAAATTCTGGGATTGTGAGTTGAAATTTGTAAACTATCAAATTATTTATCAATTAAAAACTTTAATTTTTTTGAATGATTATTCTTGATTAAAATAGAATTTATAAAATTAGGAATTTAGAAGTTCAATTTAAAAAATTAGATATTTTGAATATATCAATGATTTTAATGTGAATATTTGTTAAATTTTTTTTAAAATTAAATTAGGGTTGTAATGGATTTAAATAAATGTCAATTAAAAGAATGAATTAGGGAAATTAGAAAAAAAATTTCGTTTTATATTGCGAGTTTGCAATTTCAGTTATTAAAATTTTTTTCTTTTTTGGCACAGAAAAAAATATATACACATTGGTCCCATGAAATACTATTGTAGTCTTAATGTCATAGGTAGTCTTGAAGAAAACAGCTGAAAGAGAGAAATTAAAAAGACTTTACAAGCTGTAACTAGATAAGCCCGTCCCTACACATGGGAACACGCACATCTGAACATATGTGGTCTTGTGTATACACCCGTCGCATATGTAAACTGATTTCACCTAAACTTTTTTATTATTCATGGTGAATAGATTGACATTTAAAATAATAATATTATAAATAATTTTCAATCTAAAAAATAATTTAAAAAGTCATTCTTGATCAAGTTTGTAGGATATCTTTTATTATTATATCACCTCTGGCCTCCTCGGAAATTCAAATTTAGAAAAAAGAAAGAAAGAAACTCTCCTCAGTTTAAAGTCGGGCATAAGTATTATATTTGCGTCCAAATTTTGTATTGGGTCAAATCTAAATTAATTGTCACCTCTAATTTTTATCTTGTTTCATATTCTACAGGAAAAATTCGCAATTTGAGTTTAGTTGAATTCCATAGCAGCCGTGACATTTGGACTGTCAATTTTCAATTTTGTTAAACTTTATTTAATTGTTTGATTTTTTTGGTTGTTGCGTTTGCCACTCAAACTCCACTTTTAAGTTTCGTGGCGAAAATTGTATTTGAAACTCACTAATATGGTTATTGACCTTTTTGTGAGTTGTTCCTTAAATACTCACAACAGATATATGTTTGGACATGGGTTTTACTTTTGAATCCACTTATATATATATACCTTTTGTGGCTATCATTGGACAAAAAGGTCGTGGTGTATAAATCTCAGTTCAAACTCATATCAATACTCCATTCGTTTCATTAAAAGAGTCTATTTTAAAAAATATTTTTTATTCTAATAGAATAATTCATTTTTAAATTTTTTACTTCTCTTACCCTTATTAATTATAATCATGTGTGATCCATAGTTAGTTCATACTTAATAAGTAAGAATATTAATAGAATAAAGTGTATCAAATTAGTTAATTTAGGTGTTATACTTTAACATTCATAATAAATTGTACATTGTTCAAAGTGAACGTTTCTAATAGAACGAAAGAAGTATAAGTTATATATGTTCTAGATGAATTGGTCCATGATTTTGCCTCATAAGTGGATATGTAGCCATCCATTAAAGTGGTTCCATGAAGATTTCAACATTTCATACTTGAGTGAAGTTTCAGTGAAACTTCTCAAAATTCATGGCGTAGCGAAGGTCGTTCAGCATACCTTGAATTCCATAGCAGCCATGAAATTTGGACTGCCACCCTTTATTCAGATAAATAAAAAATAAAAAAAATATATAATAAAGAATAAATATAAGAACTTTGAAAATTTGTAGTCCCTTGGGTATCGGTATGGCTGACGTCACTGTCAAAAAAGGTCCACCACGGCTAGTTTGTGGTTGGAACGTTACGAATGAAATATTATTCTATACTGAAATAATAATTACTCTTTAATACTTTATTAGAAAAATCTACTTTCAAATATGTATAACTTTTTATGAGATTAATACATTATATTTCTTTATTTTATTAGAAGAATTCATTTTGATAATTTTTTTAGTTCAAATAGAATAGTTCACTTTTAAATTTTTTTACTCCTTCTACCCTTAATAATATAATCATGTGGGATCCTGTATAAATTATACCTTGACTTTCATAATAAATTGTGGATTGGTCAAAGTGATCCATTCTAATAGAGCGGATGGAGTAATATTGATAAAATAGGTAATTTGACACAATTTTTCCATTTATATCTTACTTTCAAATGTCGAATAATTGTGAACCATATATAATTATATTAGTAAAATTAAAGAAGTAAAAAATTTAAAAATTGATTTTTCTTTTTTGAACGAAAAATATTTTGAAAGTGAATTTTTCTAATGAAACAGAATGAATACTCCATAATTAGATTATTGTCTGTGGGTGAAGATGCATGCATGCTCTAACATCATCCCTGATGTAAACAATTTATTTCACCTGCTGCATGGACTCGACAATAAGCATATGTATCTATATATATATCTCCAAACTGGGGCGATTGAAAATAGAAATCCACGCTTTAATTACCTAAAGATTTGAACTGAGTGGAGGATAAATGGCGACTGTAGTGAAGAGAATTAAGCTGGGTTCTGAGGGATTTGAAGTTTCAGCGCAAGGCCTTGGTTGCATGGGCATGTCGTGGAACCACGGCTCACCGAAGCCAGAGGCGGAAATGATCAAAGTCATCCACCACGCCATCAATAACGGCGTAACTCATCTCGATACTTCCGATATCTACGGTCCTCATACCAACGAAATCCTCATCGGAAAGGTAATATAATAGAAGAGATTCATGTTCGTTTTTATTGGTCTTGTTTTATGTTTTTTTGTAAATTTAATATGTTATAATATTCTTAACGAATGGTGCCTAAGAATGAGAAAATTTTTGTAGGCGTTGAAGGGAGTGGCGAGGGAAAAGGTCCAAATCGCCACAAAATTTGGTGGCAAAAGGGTGCACGGGCGTGTAGAAATTTGTGGTGATCCTGAATACGCAAGAAAATGCTGTGAGGGTAGTTTGAAGCGTTTAGATGTTGATTATATCGATCTCTACTACGTTCATCGGATTGACCCCAAGATTCCTATTGAAATCACGGTAAGCACTTTAAACATTTCTATGGATTTTCTGGCAAAAGTTTAATAATTAATTGACTGAAATTTTGAAACTTGTGCGTGATAGATCGGAGCTCTGAAGAAACTAGTTGAAGAGGGAAAAATAAAGTACATAGGGCTATCCGAAGCCTCGCCAGAGACCATAAGGAGGGCTCATGCTGTTCATCCCATAACAGCAGTTCAGCTTGAATGGTCCTTGTGGACTAGAGATGCCGAGGATGAAGTTATTCCGACCTGCCGGTGAGTTGTGTCCGAATTAAGGATTTGTTGATCTTTATAATTAAATTAATGTTTTCTTCATTCTTGTTGAATCGAGAAACATATCATATATCGAAAATCTAATTTTATAATGCGCGTATGGTATATATTGTATATTGTTGTATGGCTCTTGGTAATTTGATCAATCATGAATTAATGTTAGTGTTTGTTATTTGAATAGGGAACTTGGGATTGGAATAGTCCCGTATAGTCCTCTGGGCATGGGGTTCTTCGCTTCTGGTGGCAATATCTTGGAGAAATTAGAAAGCAATGACTTTCGAAAGGTATATATGTGCTAATTGTGGTGGCTCCTATATAATGTATTACTAATAGTATGTCTCAAGCATCCATAATAGACTTTTAATGTAACCCCTTCTAATTGCACCATCTATAATCCATAATAGGTATACCTTTTTTCACTCCCCATCAATTTCGACTTTCTTTTGTTTCATGATTATCACCATACACTATTTACCTAGACTTTGTCACTATTTACGGTATAATAACACATTTATTTTCAAAAAATACCGCTGATTGATGTCATCAACCACGTAAAAAGAAGTTTCATTTTATGGTCAATATATGGAAAATCGTATTTTTTGTCTCTCTTGTATATCATCATTATATCTTTATATGCAACGATGCATTTCATGTGGTGGTACTTTCAGTCCCCATAACCACGACTACTTCTTGAAAATTCCATTGGTAGGTGAATATTATTCACACATTTATGTGTGTTTTTTTCCAATAAATATAACTATTTCAGTGCTGAAGACATTTCCATTTTTGTATATACAATTGTAGACGGCCGCGCCAAAGTTCCACAGCGAGAATATCAAGCACAACAACAAGTTGTATGAGCGGGTTGCAGCCCTGGCTTCAAGAAAGGGTTGCACCACTTCCCAACTAGCCCTAGCCTGGGTTCATCAACAAGGAGACGACGTTTGTTCTATCCCCGGCACCACCAAGATCAAGAATTTGAACAGCAACATCAAGGCGTTATCCGTGAAGTTGACGCCGGAGGACATGGCTGAGCTTGGATCTATTACCTCCCCTGATGCCGTGAAAGGAGACCGCTATTTGTCGGACTTAATGTCGTTTACTTGGAAGTTTGCAAACACTCCACCTCTCGCATCTTGGAAAGCTTCAAAGTAGGAAGGGTCTGACTTAACATAAAAAATCGATAGAAAGAGGAAAGAACAGTTTCATCTTCTATGGAGGAATAATAATATTAATTAATTTTTTCATATGGTTTTTTCTTTTGGTAATAACCAATGTACTTTATTTTATGGAGCATATAGTATTGAACGGGCTTTTTAATTAGCCCTAGCTTTTGTTACTTTCAACTAGTTTGTAAAATTTGTTTTACTAAATAAAGGGTAATTTCCTGCTGAGAAGCAATATTCTGTAAGAAGTAATCTCTTTGTTATCGGCTAACATAGGGAACTTTTCTGAGGGCATTTTCATTTTCATTTTAGTGCATTAGTACATTTTTCATTCATGTTGAATAATAGAGACCTGAAATACTAACACAGGTAGTGGCAGAGTCAGAAAGTACATTTTGAAATTTTCAAAAGAGTCCAATTGTATGAACTTTTTTTGACAACTATACTAATAAGGGTGCATGAGGGGGTGGAGGGGTTTGGGGACCACCCACCCTCCCCCTTGGCTCCGCCCCTAAATTCAGGGTGTAAAAACATTTCTCAAGATAAAACAAATTCTTCCTATGTTTAATAGATGGAGCACAAACAGCAAATAAAGAACGAACAGTTAAGTTTTATAATGTAAAAACTGTATTTAAAATGTAAAAAAGTATAGTTGAATAGTAAAAAATTGTATAAAAAATAATGAAAAATGATTATAATATATTAAATTTACTATAGAATTAAAAAACAACACCAAAACAAAAACGAAAAGAACATGCCTAAGTTTGAAAAAAGTAACTATGGAGGAGAGGAAGGAAACAAAATTTCCGAGAAAAACTTCTGAGGGCAAAACATGAATTTCACTCGTTTAATGGAGAAGAAGATTGAGTGGTTAGAAAATCCTGTGTCAAATAAAATTTTTCTAACCTTAAAAAAGAGATAAGTTTGGACTCAAATCACTACTAAATGTTCTCCTTATTGTTAATAATGATAACACGTAAGATTTCATGCAGGAAAATTGTTATTGACTCAGTAGTTTAGACTTAGTAAAACTTACATAATCATAACTATTTTGATCTTAGTAAATATTTTAATCTTCTGAACTACTAATTATTTTTCAAACAATTCCCCACATATCTCCAAGAGTAAAAATTAAATTAAAAAGAGTAAATCATTTGTTGTTTTATGTTAATTAACTATAAAATGCATGTATATTTCGAAATCCAACCACTTGGTCAAGATTCTTCAAATAATACAAACATGCTTAATTTCTCCTAACTTCAAATTCCTTGAAGTTTCTTCAAATGAAGAGTTTTCAACCATTTTCAAAGCAAGAATTCAAATAGGCCAAATGTGAAATAGATCCTAATATAATGCATCAATTTAATTCTAAAGCATGGAATTTTAGAATTCTATCACTCAACGACTCATCAATAAAGGCAACTTTCAAGTTTTCATGAATTTTCTTATTTTGCCTAACTCATCTTTTTTTGAGTCTTTTAAGTTGAAATTTGGTCTTAGCATATTTCAAATAATATCTAAGCACATTAGAGCAATTTTCAAATTCCAAACATGTGAATGTCTAAGAGTCAATGCTTCTAACTATTTCTCATTAAGCTCAAAAAAGTCCTAAAGAGTTTCATTAAAATATGCTTTCTATATTCAAAATAATTCAAGGATAACTTTCTCATTTAAACTCAAGATGGATATTCAAATCAAACTATGCATTCCACATAATATATCCATCATTTTGAAATTAAAACACATGATCATCATATTCAATTCAATTTGCACATAATCATCAAAACAGTTATAAAGCAATCAAAATAAGTTAGAGATGATATATATTACCTCAAATGAGCAATCATGGACTCATCACCATTGTTCAGTATATTTTTACAATTTTTGCATTTTTATCCTTATTGGCTTCAATCAACCATCCTTGCTACTTTCCAAGTATCTCTCCATAGAGATTTATTCCACAAGTAGCATCAAGGGCCTACAAGAAAATCAAGTAAAAAATTTTGGTACCCAACTCTTTTTGGAGCCTTGGGGGCTAGCATGTTCCTTGAAATGTCACATTTTTATACCATTTTTCACATTTTTCCTATCAAAGTAGGTGGGTGTAACATGACCACAATAATCACGTACAATAGGCGCATCTAATAAAGAAAATGTCCTAATGATAGGCGTCTTTATGTTGTTTACTTATAGTGTTTTATTGTTCACTCTCAGGGGGTATTTGGAGTGTTTTTCTATGTTAAGCACATGTTTTAGGAAACAAGGCATAAAGAGAGAAGAGTTGCAAAAATAGCATAATAAAGGGTCTATTTGCCCAGACGAACGCACGTTAACTATGTGCGTGAACACTAAACAAATTTCAGAATATTGAACTTCGTTGCTGGGCAGAATTATTAAGACCTAGGCCGAAGCACTGTGCTGGGCTAGAATGTTTTTTTTTTTTTTTTTTGTTTGGATTAACCCTCACCAAAGCCCAAGTGGAGCAATTAAGATGAAGCCCAACTTCCAAGCCGAGTTTATAATTGATTGGATTAAGTCCAATTCCAAATTGCTACAACTAATGCATGATTATTAGGGCTGCGTCCCTGTAGTGTTATGGCTGCCGACAATTATAATTCTTTTCCTTCTTGAAATTCAGTAGTTTACTTTTAGGAGAATTTTCTCCATAAATAGGAATCTCATATGTACAATCCTTTAGATCTTTCATACACCCTCGCAAGGGAGCCGAATTAATTCATTTTCTTTATGTTAAGTTTATTTCTTTTCCTTAGTTTAGTTTTATTGTTTTCTTTTCTTTTCTAGTTGAAGGCTAATCAAAGTTGTTCTTTTAATTGTGAGATATAAAAGTATTCCGAAGGTAGTATGTATGCATGAATTCCTAAATATTTACTGTGCATAAATCCTAATTCCTATATGTATGACACTTTGTTATAATTAAATGTATTATAACTTTTCAAAGGCATATGAGCAACATGATTATTTATAACATGCAAATCATTGTAAATCCTAGAATCATTTATCAAAGAACTATGCACATTCTTTCTCTTTCGTGCATAAGTGTGCATATATGCGTTTTTCACATAACAATCCCTCTTTGGGGCACTACAAAATCATGAATCATCAATCTATTTGTGCATAAGAGGTAAAATCATGAAAGTGACAACAGAATTTACTATACTTAAGGGGAACATACATTTTCTTAGGCATATAAAATGAATCATCTATTTTAGCATTTTTGAAAAATCTATTTTCTTTTAGAAAAATCTTTCTTTCAAAATCATTGTACTTCAAAGCATTATTCATACTCTTCATCCTATTCTCATAAGAAGGATAGGAAATCTTCTTCTCATTGGAAGCATTTACAAAAGTAGTAGAAGTGGATGGCAAATCATAATTTTGGATATTTTCATAACCCAAGCCATGCTTATCACTTCCGACCTTTTTTCCTAATAACTTCTCTAAGTTATTTTTACTTTGAGTTGGCTTCTCTAAGCTAGCACTCAAGTCATCAATCTTCACCTTCATCAAATCATATTCTATTTTTAGGAGTCATATGCTTTGACCTTTTCAACCAAATTAGTTTTTCATTTTAAAACTCTAAGGCTTTGATCTCTATGGGTTTTAACTTGGGAATCTTTCATTTTAGGATAGGAATTTTTTTAGAGGAAATTTTTTTTTTTTGGGAAATTGTGTAGGAGATAGATAGAAAAAGTATAGTGATTGAATTATTTTTTGAATTTATGTGAGTGAAGTTTTTGAGGGAATTTTAAATTGAGTAGAAATTGAGGTTGTTTCTCTATATAAGATTTTAGAAGAAAAAATGATGATTTTCTTGAAATGGAAATGTACAAGAACATAGCCTAAATTCAACAATTTACAATTTTTGATTTGAAAATCTTTTTCTTCCAACAAAGAGGTCAATTCATGGACCTTGCATTTCAAATCTTCATTTTCACAATTCATAATGATATTTTCATCTTCCAAAGCACAAACATCAATTTTCAAAGATTGATTCTTCTTTTCAAGAATGACATTCCTTTTTATGGCATCTATACATTTATCATGCAAATTAATAACAAACTCAAAATGATCAAAATCTTCATCACTATCACTATCATACTTTTCACTACCACATACACATAAAGAAGATAGCAAATAATTAGTTACCTCTTGTAACTCATTTTTCACAAAGCATCTTCTTGTGGTTTCCTTATCTTCCTCACTTGAGGATTGAACACTTGTCTTTTCTTTCTTGATCACCTTCTTGATGGATTTCTTACCTTTAGCCATCTTTGTAAGTGAGGAAGAACAAAATACACACAAAATCAAGAAATCAACAAAGACTCTAAGAATCACAAGGTTGCAAAAATGATATTTAACTCAAAGGTTTTTAAACCTACAATTGAGCCTTCGCTCTAATACCAATTGAAATCAATTTAAAATCAATTTAAAACTAGTCTCCAAGTGTAGTGTGTGATGAGTGATTTGTAAAATGAAAGAAAATAAACTAAGAGATAAGACACCAAATTTATATGCGCTCATGAATCCTGTTCCACTCCCCAAATTCTACAACATGAAATTTCCTAATCCAATCTAGGAAACACTTAAAGTTGTGTCCAAACCCTTCAACTTGCTTAAGATCAAGTTCTTAATCTTAAAACTTTTTCCCCTTTGCCTAATCTAACTCTAGATTTGGATTTCCTTGCCTAAGACTAGTAATGGATCTTTTGCATAATCCTTCCTCAAGGACATATGTCTTATTCAAGACTCCCGTTTACTAACAATTATTACTTTTACTTAATAAACCTCTTGATCAATATTTTCCCCTTATTGCCTAACTTAACTCTAAACTTAGAACTTTACCCCTTTGCCTAATCTCAACCTCTTGAGATAGATCTTCTACAATTGCCTACACCAACCTCTTAGTTAAGACTTTTATAAATGTCTAAACTCAACCCATTGAGTTAGAAATTATCCTTCTCTTCTTGTTCCCACTTACTTCATGTCTAAATCTTAATCAAAAGTATAGAGCTTTTCTTATCAGACAAAATGCATATACTCAAACTCTTGAGTTAAAACTTTACTAGTTGAGAGAAAAGATGAAAACCTCCTTAAGGTAAATTTACAAAGATGCACTCTCTAATTGGGCTCAAAGGCCTCTTTCTTGAAGTCTACACTAAATCCTACACAAATTTGAAATAAATTTGATCTCAAGCATTTCTTAACTGTAGGAGGATGTTGGCTGACGTCATGGGGGTTTTTGATGAGCCTTTGATGTGTTGAAAGAATTTATATACGTGTTTAAGGCTCCCTCCAACGGCTACAATCTTTTTGAAGATTCCTATAACTGTGCCACTGAACATGAAATTTGCACAGGGTTTTTGCATTAGACTTAGATATTTCCAACGGCTAGTTTTTGGACAGACTTGGAAGTTTTTGCACCCATGCGAAGGGACGTGTGACTCATACAAGGTTTCACACCTGACTCAACTTTCACGACGTTCAAACGCTCCAACAGCTACTGACTCACGCTGCTGCTGACTCACATTAAATGCTTGGTCCATATATTGTGCAATGTGCCATCTGAATCGTACAAGCTTTCGCATAAGAGTTTTCACGGTGTTTAAATCTCCAATGACTAGTAACTTTTTTGACTTGCTTCTAGTCTTGTATTAATTGTTTCGTCCTTTAGCTGTGACCTTTGTACAATTCCATTTTTCTTTCAGTCATTTTCCTTTTTCTTCAATTCGCGACTACCGACCATGCTCCAGGTGGTGCAAATCGTATACAGTTTCACACAAGGGCTTGGTGTACTTTTTCTACATTTTTACAATATCTACAAGTGCAAAGCCATCAAACAAAATTATATATTTGTTTACTTATCATCAAAACTGGGATTGAGACAATAGGTCTAACAATTTTTTCCTTTCTGATGATGACAAAATAAATATGTGATTTTATAGGGAAATATTAAGGAATTTAAACACATAACCTTAAGAAACTCTAAAATTCAAGATGAAAAGGTAAGGCATATAAATCACATATCTCCCATTTTTTGTCATCATTTTATCATTCAAGCTTTAATTGGAGTGTTCTTTCTACAAGCCAAACAATTATCAATTTTAAGCACAAATTAAGCCCAAGTCTTTCTAGCATTTTCTCCACATTAGTAAATGCACTCTAAAAGTCCATTATAATCCTAAGCCTATGGAGTCTCTATGCTATCTTAGACCAAATGTCTATGCTAGTTTTAATTTTTCTCCCCCTAAATTCTAGCATACACATTTCAACAAGTTTAATCAATAAGGTAAGAAGCATAAATGACTTTTTCAAATCACATGAGTTTTTAAGATTTATGCAACATAACATCAACTCATTTCTAAAACAAGTCAAAACTATGCAAGAAAATTTAAAATGACCCTAATGATCAATATATATGTATGCATTAAAAATCATAGAAGATGCATCATGTCAAAGTCAAGTTCACTACTACAAAAAGTAGAGTCAACGGCAGTCCTTTAATGGCGGAATAGACCAAAACCGCTATTAAAAAAAAGTACAGACTTTCTACGACAGTTTATTTAGAACCGCCGTAAAAAGTTAGTGTCTACGGCAGTTATTAAAAAACCACCATAGAAAGTGGGACCTTTCAACAGCAGGAGTACAATTTCAGCCATTAAAAACCTCTATGGCGGGATTTTCATAACCGCCGTAGAATATCCGTACATTATACCTAAAAAACAAAGTCTATCTCCAAATTCGAGCAATCTCGTGCTGGGACATCGTCTTCTCCATCTTCGAACTCCATTTTTACACATTTCAAACTTAGAATCGGATATTTGGTGTTGCAATTTACCACTCTGAGGTGAGATACTACTAAACTTTCTCACTTTTAGCTTATTCTTTTACATTAAATATATATATATATATATCAAAAATTTGCCAACAAGAAATTGCCCTAATCGATCGTTGTTATGGACTTCCAATCATATTTGGTGTCCCCAACCGGAAATTCGCCACAATCGGTCGTTGTTGTGGACGTCAAATTATAAGAAAAGGTTCTACTGAATAGTTTCAACTTCAGTTTAGCTTTAGAAAGTTTATTGTTACTTGATTATTGTGATTGGCCTAGGGTTTATTATTAGTGTTAAATTAGTGGTTCGTGAGATGATGAATGAGTCAATTATTTTGGTTTTGATTGGTGGTTGTGAAGCTGGATGTTTTGATAGAAGTGTTGCTTACTCTAAACTATGTTTTTATGAATGTGTCTCTTAGGGTTAATATGAGTGAAAATGCATGTCGTTAGTATCTTTTAGGTTGGAACATTGAGAGCCAAATGCATGTGGTGAGCATTTGTGTATGAAAAAGTAGCACTCTATGTTCAAAATTATTGAAAATGCTTGATTTTATACATGGAAAGGGTAAAATGTCACTTTTTTTTATAAAAAAAAAATGTTTTACCTTTCTTAGTCTCTTTTGTGTGTCTCTTTTATTAATAATGATTGTTTGTGCTTGTTTTTATACAGTGAAAGAGTAAAATGTCACTTGTTTTTTCAGGTTTAACCTTTCTTAGTCTATTTTGTGTGTCTCCTTTCATTTAGAGTGTATATGTCACTTGTTTTTTAAAGTTAAACATTTCTTTGCCTCATTTTCGGGTATCTTTTAAAGAAAACACTACTACAAAATGGAGCTTTAACGGCTGCGGATTAACGGCGGAAAATAGAAAACCGCAGTAATAAAAGAAATACGGACTTTCTACGGCGGTCTAAAAATGAACCGCCGTAGAACGGGACTTTCTACAGCGGTTTAAAAATGAACCGCCGTAGAAGAGGACTTTCTACGGCGGTTGGAAGGCAACCGCCGTAGAAAGTGGACTTTCTACGGCGGTTGTAAGGCAACCGCCGTAGAAAGTCCACACTTTCCACGGAGGTTACCTTCCAACCGCCGTAGAAAGCCCCCTTTCTACGGTGGTTGGTCCCAACCGCCGTAGAAAGTCCATTTCTACGGTGGTTTATTTTAAAACCGCCGTAGAAGTCCCTTTCTACGGCGGTTTAATTTTCTCTGCTGTTGTATTGATGTATTAAAACCTAAATAACAACGTGTATTTCCATATCGCGGCCGAAAGTGTTCTTCTCCAAATTTTTACTACGGTTTTGCACGTTGAACGTAAAGAATCGTCATTTGGAGCTAAAATTTACCACCTAAAGGTTAAAAACTTCTAAAATTTCTCAGTAATTGCTTATGCTTGTACTTTAGATATTTCATCCTATAGAATTTATTTTTATTTATGGTAGATGGCTGAAAATTAAAGTTACATATATTCCATGTATATGGTGAACCTTAGTATTGTGGAACCCTATTTAGTTATACTATGTAGTTTCTTGGTGATGTGATTTAATTTATAGTGTTTGATTTTTAATGGATGATGTTCATATAATTAGCACTACTTAGGATGTGTATTATTTTTTTATGCATTTCATGTGTTTGACGAAATGCATAAATGAAAAACTTAGAGTCTTCTTCATTTGATGATGTCTATTGCGCATGTGTTGTTTATGCATTATTTTTTTCATTGAGGTATTATAGTAGTTTTGATTATATGAGTAACATTAGTATGACATGTGCTAAGACAAGCATGCAACTTGATACTTTGTACATTGTTTGTTGAATTTTTATTTGGTATTTTCAATTATTTCAAGGTGTTAGTTACACATGGATCGAAATATCTTGTTGTATGGTGATCGAACCTCCGATTCTTATGCGAAAGAAGTTGAGAATTTCATTCAATTCGCTTATAAGAATACAAAGTACGTCCATTGTCCGTGCAAAGCTTGTAAAAATGGTCGCGGTTTGATAACTCAGATACAATAAGATTCCATTTATATCGGCACGGATTTGATCCTTCTTATAAACTGTGGATTTGGCATGGTGAAAGTATTGATGGTTTACCTGAGCAAAGAAAATCTCATGCAAAAGGAGATGATGCGATTACTAGAGATCGATTAGATGCCATGATTGAGGATGTGGCCGAGGATTTTGCTGATAAACCGAAAGTTCTTGCTTCCATTTTGGGTGACAATGAGAAGCCTCTATACAAGGGTTGCACTAAATATACACGATTGTCTAGTGTTTTGAAGTTGTTTAATTTGAAAGCGGCAAATGGGTGGTCAGATACTAGTTTTACAGCCTTATTGAGGGTATTGAAAGATATGCTCCTGGAAGATAATGAACTTCCAGATCGAATTTACGAGGCGAAAAAAATATTGTGTCCAATGGGTATGGAGTATAAGAAGATCCACGCTTGTCCAAATGATTGCGTCCTCTACAGGAATGAGTATAAGGATTTATTGCTTTGTCCTAAGTGTAAAACTCCACGATACAAAAACAAGCAGTTGTGTGATGAGGTTGAAGACAGTTCTGATGCGCAAAAAAAGGGGTCGCCAGCTAAGATTCTGTGGTACCTTCCTATAATACCGAGATTTAAACGGTTGTTCGCTAATGAAAAAGATGCAAAACTAATGACATGGCATTCAGATCGGTGTATTCCCAGTGATGATGACAAGGTGATAATGCATACATCAGACTCAGATCAGTAGAAAAAAAATTGATTCAATGTATCCTTCTTTTGGGGGAGAAGCCAGAAATTTGAGGCTTGGTTTGTGTACTAATGGAATGAACCCGTTTGCCAGTCTGAGTAGCACACATAGCTCATGGCCGGTGATGTTGGTTATTTACAATTTGCCGCCTTACTTGTGTATGAAGCGCAAGTATATACTTATGTCTCTAATGATTTCAGGCCCACGGCAACCAGGAAATGACATCGATGTGTATCTTGCTCCTCTTATTGAAGACTTGAAAAACTTATGGGATGAAGGCGCACCTGTGTTTGATGCATACCGTGAAGAAATGTTCACATTACGTGCCATGTTGTTCTGTACCATTAATGATTTTCCTGCTTATGGAAACTTGTCTGGGTACTCTGTTAAAGGGCATAAAGCATGTCCAACATGTGAGGAGAGTACAGATTTTTGTTAGCTTGCACATGGGAGGAAGACAGTATACCTTGGGCATCGCAGATTTCTTCCCGAGACTCATCCGTATCGCCGTATGAAAAGAGCATTCAATGGATTTCAAGAGTTCAGAAAAGCTCCAGAACCCTTGAGCGGGCCAGAGGTGAAAGCTCGTGTGACGGACATTAATGTGGAGTTTGGTAAAACTTCGGAGTCCGGCAATAATGATACAAGTTGTTGGAAGAAAAAATCTATATTTTTTGAACTTTTATACTGGGAGAACTTGGATGTCAGACATTGTCTCGACGTTATGCATATTGAGAAGAATATTTGTGAAAGCCTGTTAGATACGCTCTTGAACATCCCTGGTAATAGCCATTAGACCAGTAGAAAAAGGTTGTCTACTGGTTTGATTCTTTACAAAATCCACAGAAAGAGGAGGCGGTGGAGCTTATAGACGAGTGAGTTATATATATTAACAACTGTTAGAATGTCTATATATCCATATATTGCTAATTATTTTCGTTCCGCTTTCATTTTTATAGGGTGATGTTTAACTATCAGGCTTTCTTAGGATTGCCCAGAAATGTGCATATGCAACCTTCGTGGATAGTAGTTAAGGTAAAATTGGTTCTTATTAAATTTTTTTAATTACATCCGTTAGTCTAGTAGTCTAAGCAATTAGTAGTGTTAGTTGTTTTAATTAAATCCGTGAGTCCAATAGCCTAAGTTAGTAGTGTTAGTCAATTAATTTATTAATTAGTCAAGTTATTTATTGAGGTATTTGATTTATGCATGCAATCCGTGAGTCCAATACTGTAGGTTAGTTAATATATGCATGCAATTGCCTTTTCGATCAGTAGAAATTAGTGAGTCCTAGTTATTTAATTATTTAGATTAATATGAGTGAAGTTATGATATTAAATTTTTATGCTTACCGTTGTGTTGTATACAATTAATTGTATGATCTTCTAACTCGTATATATTAATTCATTAGCATAAAAAGCAAACGAGCAATTGGGAGTGTGGGTACTATGTAATGCACTACATGTACCAAATAGCAATGAAATCATCCACATTGGCACTTGAAAAGGTAAATATTTCTCATAACTTACTTAATTGACTGTATTTCATTTTGCTACTCGGTTACTTTTTAATTTCAAAAATTCTGTTGTACCACTTCAAGCTCGACCGCACTCAATTAAGCAATGTGGATATAGATGCAGTGCGAAAAATATGCGCTAGTTATATTTTAGAGCATCCTCCGTAGTTGAAGGATACTAATTAAACTTGTTCATATTAGAGTTGTACAAATATTTTTTGGATACGCTGTATTATAAAAGCGATTTCAATTTGTATATTGGTGATATTTGTATTAAATTTCAAGTTTTAGCAGCAGGTTTTACTTTAAACCAGATTTTTAATGCTTTTAATGCGGTTCGGGTGTAAAAAATGGACACTTTCTACTGCGGTTCAAGGTTGAACCACAGTAGAAAGATACACTTTCAACGGCAGTTCATAGTTGAACCGCAGTAGAAAGTGAGACTTTCTACTGCAGTCCAACCTTGGACCGGTTGGACCGCCGTAGAAAGTCTCACTTTCTACTGCGGTTCAACTATGAACCGCCGTTGAAAGTGTAACTTTCTACTGCGGTTCAACTGTGAACCGCCGTAGAAAGCCGAACTTTCTACGGCGGTTCATGGTTGAACCGGCGTAGAAAGTGTAACTTTCTACTGCGGTTCTAACCACCGTAGAAAGTCCGCTAACTTACTACGGCTGCCAGATAGATGGCAATTCAAAAATGCTAAAAACTGTCGTTCAAAGCCCTTAATAACCGCCATTAAAGCCCCTTTTTGTAGTAGTGAAAATTGTTAGTTTTGTTTTGTGTGGCTGATCTTTTCATGAAAATGATTGAAAATGCTTATTTTATACATAGAGAGTGTAAAATGTCACCTTTTTTAAAAAGTTGACCTTTCTTAGTCTCTTTTGTGTATCTCTTTATTGATAATGATTGTTTTTGCTTGTTTTTATACATTGAGTGTAAAATGTCACTTATTTTTTTTCAAGTTAAACCTTTCTTAGTCTTTTTTGTGTGTCTCCTTTATTGATAATAATTATTTTTTCTTGTTTTTATACATTGAAAGTGTAAAATGTAACTTGTTTTTTCAAGTTTAACCTTTCTTAGTCTCTTTTGTGTGTGTCCTTTCATTTAGAGTGTATAATGTCACTTGTTTTTTGAAGTTAAATCTTTATTTGCCTCATTTTTGGGTATCTTTTAAGAAAAGTTGTTAGTTTGTTTTTGTGCTCTTTTCATGAAAAGGATTGAAAATGCTTATTTTTATACATGGAGTGTAAAATATCACTTTTTTAAAAAAGTTTTACCTTTTTAGTCTCTTTTGTGTGTCTGTTTTATTGATAATGAGAGAAAATGCTTGTTTTTATACATTAAAAGTGTAAAATGTCACTTATTTTTTCAAGTTTAACCTTTCTTAGTCTTTTTTGTGTGTCTCCTTCCATTTAAAGTGTATAATGTCACTTGTTTTCTAAAATTAAACATTTCTTTGCCTCTTTTTCGGGTATCTTTTTTTAAAAAGTTGTTTGTATCATGAGAAGGGTTGAAAATGCTTGTTTTTATACATGGAGAGTGTAAAATGTCACTTTTTTTTTCAAGTTTAACCGTTCTTAGTCTCTTTTGTGTCTCATTTATTGATAATGAGTGAAAATGCTTGTTTTTATACATTGAAAGTGTTAAATGTCACTTGTTTTTTTCAAGTTTAACCGTTTTTAGTCTCTTTTGTGTGTCTCCTTTCATTTAGAGTGTATAATGTCATTTGTTTTTTGAAGCTAAACCTTTCTTTGCATGTTTTTTGGTCTCGTTTGTTTATGAAAAGTTGTTTAGCTTGTTTTATCCATTTTTCCCCTTATGTTTAAGATAAGGTAATGGATGGAAAGAGAAAACACAACGAGGAGCATAGTGATAAGAGAAATGGCGATAAAGATGGTTGTTCCACTAGAGCTCGAAGAGGTAGAGGGTGTACAAATTGCAATGAAACATTAGCACTCGAGAAGGTATTTCATTGTGTTTTATTTGTTTCCGCATAACCTATGTTGTATTTTATTTTGCTATTCAAGTAAATTTGTTTGTATTCTCTGTGGTAGTACTTCAAGGTCGATCACACTCCATTAAACATTGAAGATATAGATGCTATAAGATCATTATGCGCTAGTTATATCGTGGAGCATTAGCTAAATATTATTTGATGGTTGTTTTGATAGTAATGAAACTTGTTGACATTATAGTTTTATGATTTTTTTTTTTTGATAACTATTATAATGTAATATTGATTTCTAACTTCTATCTTGGTAAAATTTTGTATATTTATTTTCAACTTTTAGAAGCATGTTTGCTCTAAATAGCTGTACAAAAGTGAAATACCCTCTAAAAACGATTTGGGAAGAAACCGCCATAAAAATTAATGCACTTTCTATGGCGAGTAAGACCAAACCCGCCATAGAAAGCTTAGGACTTTCTACGGTGGTTTTTTTTCTAAACCCGCCATAGAAAATGAGCACTTTCTCTGGCTGGTAAGACCAAACAGCCGTAGAAAGTCCTGAAATTTCTATGGTGGTTCAAAACCACCGTAGAAAGTCCGTGAACTTTCTACGCTGCCAGATAGATAGCAGTTCAAATGTTCATATAACCGCCATTGAAGGTGGGAAAAAATCGCCGTTAAAACCCCTTTTTGTAGTAGTGGTTATTGGTCAAAACTTGCAAACTTTTCACTATCAAGAAATTTGTTTTTCTTAAGTTTAAAAACTTCATTTTTCATGCAAGCAAATTCCTTTAGGCATATAAAATATTTCAAGAATGTAAAGATTCATTTGTCATGCATATTCTTGAAAATAAACTAAAAGTCAGACTTTTATAAAGTAATGCCTATTTTCTTAAAACTTGTCCAATTCTTCATGTATTCATCAACTAAGAATATGAGCAAGTTTTAATCAACATATGCAACATATCAAAAGTTTTAAACATTTCGAATCATGCATATGTGAAAAAGTGAACTTATCGATCAATAAGCGCATGGGAAATTTTATCAGATGGTGAAAAACTGTGTTAAAATATGAACAGAAAATTACATTTTTGATATCAAAAGTTTGGCATGTTCACACTTTTAGTGCCAAATGTTTGACAAGTTTCAAAATTGGGTTTTATGTTTTTAGTTTGTTGTATTTTTGGTACCAAGATATGTTATTACAGGTTTTACCTAGTCAAACAACGATAATTTGATAATATTTTACAAATTTTACAAGTTTGTAGTCTGAAATAAGATTTTCTAAACTGAGTGTTGAATTTATAGAATAGTAGACAAAGTTGTCCTCAAATTTTGTGGTTGTCACTACAGTTATGACAAATAAAAGATGGTCATTTTTTTCCCCATATCAATCCAAGGTTCTATCGCCACTTCACTGGCAGGATTGCAGTCACTATTCTACAAATTTATAGAATTTACAAAATACTCTCAAATTACCGTTGACTACGATTTGACTAGGTAAAACTTGTAATAACAGGTCTTAATACTAAAAATACAATAAACTAAAAACATAAAACATAATTTTGAAATTTATCAAATATTTGATACTAAAAATGAAAATAAACCAAACTTTTAATAACATAAATGCCATGTTTCCAAAATGAACCATAAACCATGTCGGCTGGCACACAGTCTCCTAGAGGCCAGAAGACTCCAGAGGCGGAGGGTGGGAGGGAGGTTCTCGTGCCTTCGGTTTTTTATCTACGAATAAATTACTGCTTTACCTTTTCGTAGGCAGAAAACAAAATTCAAACACGGCCAGTTTCTGACTTTTGTATGTCTATTCAAACAATTCCACGTCTTTAAATCCTAAAGTTATGATTTGCTACTTCACGTTCTAAAACTCCTAGCAAAAACCAGTTGTATCCCTTGCTTAGCGAAAAGTACATTCATCTGCAACCCATCATCCAGTTATACCTCTCGCAACAATAATCGTACGTCAGTCAAATCAATCTTATTCTACTACTGTTTTTAACTTATAACCTCCGTAAAGAAATGCGGTTTACAAATTACACTGCACAGTATACTAGAGTGCTTATATATATATATATATCTGCAACAAGGGGGAGGTTGGAATACGCCGAGAACGCTTTGAATTGAACCAAGTGAGGCTGAAATGGCGACTGTAATGAAGAGAATCAAGCTGGGTCCTCAAGGTTTTGATGTTTCAGCCCAGGGTCTTGGTTGCATGAGCATGTCCTGGAGCTATGGCTCTCCTAAGCCAGAGGCGGAGATGATTAAAGTCATCCACCACGCCATCAATAACGGCGTAACCCATCTCGACACCTCCGATGTCTATGGTCCTCACACCAATGAAATCCTCATCGGAAAGGTAAATTCAATTTTCAAGCCTCCCCTGCAGACCCCATTTGCTGTTGTTCCTGTTTCGTTCATCGGAAGAGAATATGATTGTGTAATTGGGAAAATTTTGTAGGCGTTGAAGGAGGTGCCGAGGGAGAAGGTCCAAATTGCAACGAAATTTGGGTGCAGATCGGTGGACGGACGAATGGAAATTTGTGGGGATCCGGATTATGTCAGAGACGCCTGCGAGGGTAGTTTGAAGCGTTTGGGTGTTGATTATATCGATCTCTACTACGTTCATCGGATTGACACTAAGATTCCGATTGAAATCACGGTTAGTATCAAACTATTGCCGAAAGTCGTCTTCGTATATTTGATTGACGAAATGTTGTTAATTTTATCATCTTTGTCTGTAAAAACCATGTTTAATCATGACTGCTGTGCTAATTTAGCTTGATTTCCTTTTTAGTAAGGTAATTAATATTCATTTCTATTTATAGTTTCTTTAAAAAATAAGGTGAAAGAATTTTTCTTGATTAGTTAATGAAGTTGAAGTTGAATTTCTCTGAAATTTTGCAACTTGTGATAGATTGGAGCTCTGAAGAAATTGGTTGAAGAGGGAAAAATAAAGTACATAGGGCTATCTGAGGCCTCACCCGATACCATCAGAAGGGCTCATGCTGTTCATCCCATAACAGCAGTTCAGCTTGAATGGTCCTTGTGGACTAGAGATGCTGAGGAAGAAGTCATTCCAACTTGCCGGTGAGTCATCCCAGGATTTGTTGAACTGTAGTGATTTGATTGTTTCTCATTCCATCATCCCGGTATTAGAAACAAGACTCTTTGATTAAGACAGAAGAAAGTAGGATAAATTGTAAGTGTTATGGAATATGGATGATGAGTTTATCAATGTTTTGTTATTTCTGTAGGGAGCTTGGGATTGGAATAGTTCCATTTAGTCCTCTGGGCAAAGGGTTCTTTGGTTCTGGTGCAAAGATATTGGACAAAATGGAAAGCAACGATTTTCGCAAGGTATGTTCTTCTGTTCTGGCTCATAATATATATGGTCAAGATATGAGGTTGATCAAGATTTCTGTTTTGAGGAAAAACTTATTGAATTGCACCTCTGTAATCGAGAGTTCTTACTTCGATGACCTTTCTAATTGCACCTCCCATAATACTACCCTGTCTAGAAAATAACATTATCGCGCCTAATTGTATGTGGCTGCATTATCTTATGCGTGGCATTGCGGATGCACTTAATAGTCATTCGAATTAATAAATAGATGGACTTTTGACTGTTCATTTGTATATAATTTCAGACCGTTCCAAAGTTCCATCCGGAGAATATTGAGCACAACAAGAAGCTGTATGAGCAGGTTTCAGCTATTGCAGCAAGAAAGGGTTGCACCACACCCCAGCTAGCCTTAGCATGGGTTCATCATCAAGGGGATGATGTTTGTCCCATTCCAGGCACCACCAAGATTCAAAATTTGGATAGCAACATCAAGGCGTTATCCGTGAAGTTGACTCGGGAGGACAAGGCTGAGCTTGAATCCATTGCCTCTGCTGATGCTGTGAAGGGAGACCGCTATTCGCCAGCATTTATGGCAAATACTTGGAGGTTCGCAAACACACTACCCCTCTCATCTTGGAAAGCTTCAAAGTAGGAAGTATACTAAGTTTGGGGCAACGTAAGGTATGTGTGCTGCTTTAATGTCTTAACGTTGTAATACATGGTTAAGGTATATGTGCTTAAAGTGTTCATGTCTTGACGTTGTTATACCGTCTTTTATTTAAATAGTGTCAAATATGAGTAGTGATGTATGCATCAACCTAATTCCTTCCTATGTTAGGAAGGGTTCTATGGAGGAATAATAATATTTCTTTTTTGTGTGGAATGTTTTTTCTTTAATTGTTTAGGATTGTGCGTTCTCTTTTTTGCCCCTATAATTTTCCACGTACAAAATTTTTATATTGCTCAAAGTGAGTGAAAAGAAAATTTTCAAATCGGTAATTGAGTGAGTGAGAGATATTGTGCTGTTGTGTGTCAATAATGCTGACTTTTGATTAGTAAAATATACACCAGGTTTAGAAAGAAAGAGAATCCCTATGATTAGTTATTATAATTAATGATCTGTATGGTTTTAGAAGAATAACAACAACAATAATTAGGTATTTTTTAAAATAAAAGAGAATAGTTTTAGGGCTTGTTTGTTAAGAGATAGATTTTTAAAACGCGTTATCGGAAAGAAAAAAAAATGTAATAAGTGTATTAAATATAAATTATGTAGTTAAATAGTTAAGGTTTGTATTAAAAATGGTGAAAGTGCATTACTTTATTCGTTTTATTAGAAGAGTATACTTTGATTAATGTACAACTTATTATAAGTATTAATGTATAACATTTAAAATATAGCTAATTTGATACCAATCACTCAGTTTATTTATATCATTACTTATTAATTATTAGTTAATCGTGGACATAATTATTATATTAATAAAGACATGAAGAGTAAAAAAAAATTAACAATAAACTCTTCTATTGAAACAAAAAATATTTTTTAAAATTGATTATTTTAGTGAAACAGAAAGAGTATAATATATTAAATTTATTACAGAAAAAATAAATAAAACAAAACCAACCAACAATAAAGTAAGGACGTGAGAAAGAATTAAAAATAGACTTCCTGCACAATCATATAAGGGCAACTCCAGTGGATGCTATTTTAGCATCTGAGTCTAATGGGGGGGAATTAACTTCAAGCCTTCCCCAATGAATTTTTCCCATAAAAAATGCATTTTTATTTTGAAATTTTAAAAATAGAGACAATTTTTGGGAATTTTCGATCTAGTGAAAGTGAAGTTTGTTTTTTGAAAATAAGTTCGGGTTGAAATTTGTGAAGAAAACGAATTTCTGAAATTCGTTTTCTTCATAAATTGGGTGAGGCATTAAATTGCAAAGAAAGCGAAATCTACAACTTCGCTTTCTTTGGAAAAACTCAAACCGAAAATTTGTACTAAAAGCGAAGTTACCAACTTCACTTTCTTTGGAAGGACTGTGATTTACAAAGAAAGCGAAGTTAGACTTCGCTTTCTTAGAAAAACTCCACCGAATTAGCCAGCAACAGTTTGGCAATCGTTGCCGTGTAAGCATGACAATTTTGATGCCCATAGATTTGAGCTCTTTCAAAGCTTCTTTTGCTCCAATTCTACGAACATCAACAAGACAGAAAATCCCAACAGGACATGACCCCAAGAATACATACCCAACGGACTTCCCTTCGTGCGCATCTCCTTCAAGTTTTGTAACTGAAAGTGAAAATTTTAGAGAGAAATTCAAGTTAACTACCAAATCTATTTCATTGAAATACCTTCAGTTTTAAACAGAATAATAGTACTACAACACCGTAGCCGTTCTGAAGGTGGACTTAAAGTTTAAAGGTATAATAAACTTATCTGAGTTACAACCTGCTCTGGCTGAAATTTTCAAGTTTCCAATGTATATTTCTTTGCCGTTAATTCTCCCATAAATTCCTTCACCTGGAAAATTTTGATATTTCTTAACTTCATTAGCTTTTGGCTGAACTAAATGTGATTGGGCAAAATCAATCAGAGCAGCTACAAGATCTGAATTCAGTAACTTCAAATTCTGCTCTAGTTACTGTCCCAGTTTTGTCAAAGGCCATGACTTTAACTTTGGCAAGAGTTTCAAGACAATCAGCCCCTTTGAAGAAAACGCCATGTTTCAAGCGGATCACCATTTTTTCTAAGAAAGTGAAGTTACGGACTTTGCTTTCTTTTTACATCACAATCCTTCCAAAGAAAGACTTCGCTTTCAGTACAAATTTTAGTTTCGAGTTTTTCCAAAGAACAATTTAATGCCTCACCCAATTTATGAAGAAAACGAATTTCAAAAAATTCGTTTTCTTCAAAATTTTCAACCCAAACTTATTTTCAAAGACCAACTTCACTTTCACTAGATCGGGAATTCCCCGAAAATTATCTCTATTTTTGAAATTTCGGAATAAAAATACATTTTTTATGGAAAAAATTCCTTCCCCAACCATTGTCAATTTCAGCAGATATATTAGTTGCGGAGTTTTTTTGGTGCTAGAAATTAGAAATAGCTCCAGCGAATTTCCTTGGAATTATTATTATTATTATAACTTTAAAAACATGGTTTTGAGTTTTAACTTTCATCATTGGTCTTTGAGAAAATTTTTAAATTTGGGGCTAAAATAGCATTGGCATTGGAGATGGTCTAATAAAATTAGAATTTTTTCCTGCTATGTTAAAAACTGGAATTTGACTTTTCTTCCCATTCAAGATTCGTTGTATGTAGTTTATGTTTATGGTTTATACCTAGGGTTAGGGTTAGGGTTGAGAACGAACACGAACGTTCACGAACAAGCTCGGGATTAGCTCGTTAAAAGCTTGGTTCGAGATCGTTTATTTATTAATAAATGAACATGAACAAAATTTTAGGCTCGATTAATAAACGAACAATAAATGAACAAGGGGAATAAAAGCTCGATTACATTCGTGAACAGCTCAATAAGAAATATAATTTTTAAAAAGGAAAAAATATATATAATTTGTTATTCATACATATTAATTAAAAAATAAATTTGGTACAGTGATGAGTTAACAGAAGGAGAAACACGGCCACCCGGGTTCTCTGCCAAACGAGCTCGAGCTCCCAAGATAATGGAGCCGAGCCGAGCTCGAACAATGTTCTTATCCAGGCTCGGCTCGATATCACCCCTAAATACCTTACTAACTAATAGGCACTTGGTATAAATTTTTCTTGATGGGAATATTAATGAGTTTGATTGGTAAGTTAATCACAATAAGTATTATAATTGAGTTACTATTGTTTGGTCTAACCTGTGAAATGAGTATCATTATTCTTTGGTCTTTAAGTTTAGCAACAATAACAAGCAATTAAATTTAATTTTACTCTTCTTGTTATATGAATAAAATTAGAAATATTAAATTTAAAATGAAAAGATAGAATTAAATAGAAAAAGAAAGGAAAAATGTAGAGAGAAAGTGAGAAAATTAATGTAGACAGGGAAAGTGGAAGGAAAAGTTAAGGTAGAGAGAAAAGGTTTAAACAAAAAAACGAGACAAACAAAGAGGTATAGAGGAGTAAAATAATAGGGTGGCGGGAGAGAATATGTGAGATAATAAAGAAATATATATTTATATCGAGAAAATTGTCCGCCGATGCATTGCCCTCCTTGTAGTTATTACATACCTGCACATCTTAACGAACCCTGTATATTCCGAAATATATGTTCCAAATCCCATTGACTAAATTAACCTATTTCTCTACCTCTTATCTCCCATCTTCCATTAATGAAGGATGGAGAGACCAATTACACCTTGAGATAGTTTCATATGGGACTAATGTGAATAAAATATGTTTTTGTTAATCCGTTTACCTCAATTTCTATCATTGCTTTGCTTCTTCATCAACACACCCCTCCTTCCCCCCCCCCCCCCCCCCCCCCCCCCCCCCCCCCCCCACCAAAACCACTTTGTTGTAATAATTAATAATGTCAAAAAACAAAACCGTACTTTATAGGCGGCCAAATTTAATTATTAAAAGGCAATGCTTTTAATACTTTGGGTGAATTTCATTTACCTCCCCAAAGTTTGGTGAAATTACAAATAGATTTCTGAACGATTCAAAGTTTTTTTATTTGTGTTTATTTTTTCACAAAGAGTAAGGCTGATATTGAGTTTAGTCATGTCAAGATTTGCAACACTAAAATTGTGATTGTTTATTAAATAATTAAGTCTAAAGTTTTGTTTACGTTCATTAATTTACTAAATAAATAAGTTTGAACTAGACTTTTATCAAATCAATCATGAACTTGTTTAAGAAAATTTGTGCTCGTTCTTAACCATAACTAACAAGGATCGATTTTGTAGCTATAGTCAAACTACATTGAGGTATCTGTAATTTTCACAATTATAGGGATATATTTATAATTTTATCAAACTTCAGGGGAGGTAAATGTAATTCACCCTAATACTTATGCTAGCTTTAAAGAATAGTTAGAGGCAATTTAATGGGTCCGTTCGAAGCGGGAAAAAATGGAAAAAGAAACAATAGGACAAGTAGTGGCCTCTGATTCTTGACTAGTTTGCCAACACTTGTGCCAATATGTCCAAATCAAAGATTACGTTCACATTTTAACAATATGTCAGTAATGATACATAATTTAACTAATTTTTTTAATTTTTTCATATTAAGTAAAATGTCATGTATTTATTAATTATATTTTTATAAAATAATTATTAATATTATATTATTAACTAATAAATACATAATACTTCAATTGTTTATAAAAAAAGTTAAAAAAATTAATTAAATTATGTATCATTACTTAGGTCGAAATCATTGTTTTTGTACTTTTTCAATATAAATATATTTTTTTATATTTTTTAAGACAAATGACACAAACAAACACATGATGGTAGGTATGGGAATGAGAATGGAGGGATAGGTAGCGAACCATTGTTGTAAACTTGTCCGCCTTTGTTCGGGAAAACGGAAAAGCATGTCCAGCTCCGAAGCAATCATCTCTGATTCTCTATATAATATACGATGCCTTTTTTGAATTATATATATACACCTCGTGATTTGGAAATTGTACATCCACCCAATTTTATCTTAGTATTCTACTATTTCCTCCTGTCCTTGTTTCAATGATGTACCCCTGGCCACTACACATATACACTATACTGCATAATGCGTTTATATATATCTATACTTGGGTAAATGTTGAAATCCGAGCACTTTTGGCGAGTACTTTCAAGGTTGTTGAACCGAGCGCGGCGAAAATGGCGACTGCAGTGAGGAGAATCAAGCTGGGTCCTCAAGGTTTTGATGTTTCAGCGCAAGGCCTTGGTTGTATGAGCATGTCCTGGAGCTATGGCTCTCCAAAGCCTGAGGCGGACATGATTAAAGTCATCCAACACGCCATCAACAACGGCGTCACCCTCCTCGACACTTCCGACGGCTATGGTCCGCACACCAATGAAATCCTGATTGGAAAGGTAATTTGAAGCCTCCCCTGCGGAACCCATTAATTTGTTTTTGCTCTGGTTTTGGTTCGTTGGAAGGGGCGGAGACTATGGAGTTGGGGTTTTTGATTTGGGGATTTCTGTCTTCTTAATTTTCTATTCTGATTTAGTACTGGGCTTTGATGTGGGAGGAATTTCGCAGGCGTTGAAGGATTTTCCCAGGGAAAAGTTCCAAATTGCTACTAAATTTGCTTGCAAAATGGTGGATGGACGTATGGAAATTCGTGGAGATCCGGAATATGCCAGAGAATGCTGTGAGGGTAGTTTGAAGCGTTTGGGTGTTGATTTTATCGACCTCTACTATGTTCATCGGATTGACACCAAGATTCCTATTGAAATCACGGTTCGTGCTCTTCTCTCTGTGCCTTCTCAAGCGATTTATGTAATTACTTGACTAATTTGTGTTGATTGTATCATCTTTTGCTACAACAACCATGATCATAACGGCTGTGCTCATTTTCCAGCTTAGTTGACTTTAATAAGTGGAAGATTTTTTCTTGATTAATCAATGAATAAGACCGTAGATGCAGAGTATGTTGAAGTATAATTTGTCCCTGAAATTCTGCAACTTTTTACAGATTGGAGCTCTGAAAGAACTTGTAAATGAGGGCAAAATAAAATACATAGGTCTATCTGAGGCCTCGCCTGATACCATCAGGAGGGCTCATGCTGTTCATCCCATAACAGCAGTTCAGCTTGAATGGTCCTTGTGGACTAGAGATGCTGAGGAAGAAGTTATTCCAACATGCCGGTAAGTTGTCCCAAGGACTAACTTGTCCTCGATCTATTAGTGTTGAGAGAACTCAATTTCATATCTTTTCCTGATCAATTATAAGCATTATGGATGATGAGTTTATGAATGTTTCTTATTTGAGTAGGGAACTTGGCATTGGAATAGTTCCATTTAGTCCTCTGGGCAAAGGGTTCTTCGCTTCTGGTGGCAATATCTTGGAGAAAATGGAAAGCAATGACTCCCGCAGGGTATGTGGTTGTGACTCATGTAATAATAATTTGTCTCATTACTTCCTCCGTCTCACTAAAAAGTCCCATTTTTAACGACAATATAAGAAATATTACTGAAAGAGACAGAGGAAGTCTATCGATCATTTGGTACATAAATCTTAGTTGATCCATGCTGTGGCCTGGCAATTACATCAACCTGGTCAACAATGAGTTTGATTCTATTATGTGGGAAAAACCTAGATTGGAATCAGTTACATCATTATCAATTTTTGGTTCTTTTTATAACCCATTTTATTGCATCCTTCAGATAGATTACACATTGATTACTGTATCAAGATAATCTCTAATAGCTCTTGTTCATGTCATTTGTATATTCTATGATATTTAACTTGCCCAAGTCAATGGTTTTCCTTTTGTATTAGAGACTATTATCATGCTTAAGACAGTTACATTTGTATTTTTTCATTGTAGACCTTTCCAAAGTTCCATCCAGAGAATGTTGAGCACAACAAAAAGCTGTATGAGCAGGTTGCAGCAATGGCTGAAAGAAAAGGTTGCACCACACCCCAGTTAGCGTTAGCATGGGTTCATCATCAAGGGGATGATGTTTGTCCCATTCCCGGTACCACCAAGATCGAGAATTTGGAGAGCAACATCAAGGCTTTGTCAGTGAAGTTGACGCCAGAGGACATGGCTGAGCTTGAATCTATTGCCTCTGGCGATGCTGTTAAGGGTGACCGATATTCGCCTGGACTTATGGAAAATACTTGGAGGTTTGCAAATACCCCGCCCCTCTCATCTTGGAAAGCTTCCGAGTAGGAAGGGTTCCATCTTGGGTTTCAAGGATCAGTTGCAGTGTATGCTTCAACCCAATTCCTTAATTCCAATTGTCAAAGAAGTGAATAAGATAAGAAAAAGTGTGAGAGCATCTTCTTATTACTTTTGAAGTTTGTATGTGAAATCTGTTTCTCCACAGTTTTATGGAGGAATAATAATGTTTATTTTGTCAGTGAAGTTGACGCCAGAGGACATGGCTGAGCTTGAATCTATTGCCTCTGGCGATGCTGTTAAGGGTGACCGATATTCGCCTGGACTTATGGAAAATACTTGGAGGTTTGCAAATACCCCGCCCCTCTCATCTTGGAAAGCTTCCGAGTAGGAAGGGTTCCATCTTGGGTTTCAAGGATCAGTTGCAGTGTATGCTTCAACCCAATTCCTTAATTCCAATTGTCAAAGAAGTGAATAAGATAAGAAAAAGTGTGAGAGCATCTTCTTATTACTTTTGAAGTTTGTATGTGAAATCTGTTTCTCCACAGTTTTATGGAGGAATAATAATGTTTATTTTTTCAATGAAATCTACCCCCTCCCCCTTTATATATATATATATATATACATATATATATATAGGATCGTACATAGCAATGATAAATTTGTAGGATTTTTCCCCCCGCCAAATAAAGGGTAGTTTTGGGTTGAATTAAAATGCTATGTAGTGTGTAAGATTAAAGATGAGGGCTACAGTTCCCAAATAAAATTTGAAAAATAAAAAAAGTTGCGGCCTACAGTGTATAATTTGTGCTGAAACGTGAAAACCTGACACAAACCTAAAACGTTATAAGGGAATCGCAAAAATTGGGTTTAGACATACAATGAGGTTTATATATGTCATCTACTCAAGCATTTATACAATAATTTTCTTTTTGTCTTGTGTAAAATTAGAGTATCACATTGCCGTTGAATGAGTAGCAAGTAGAGATTGAACAGAAATTTGGGTATCACTTTGTTGTTTAAAGAGTATCAGTTATAACTAAGTGCTACTCCTTTAAAAAAAAGATATTCGGGTATAACATTGGTGATGAAAGAGTAGCAACTAGAGCTAAGTGCTGTTCCTTCAAGAAAAATTTGGATATCACACTGGTGTTGAAAGAGTATCATTTAACTCTTTCAAAAGCTAACTAAAACTCTTTCAAGTATCAAATTAGCTCTTTCAAAACTAGCATGCTACTCTTTCAAGAGTAATAGGCTACTCCTTCTTGAGTAGCATGTATTTCTTTCAAAACACCTCTCTTTGTAAAATAAGCCCATGACCAGGGGTGAACACAATTATCCAAAATCCGTCCTAACTGTGGATCCCGCCCGGATCCGATCCGAAATTTTGAATCGGATTTTTTTTTTCCGGATAACATTCGGTTTCGGATTATCCGAAACCGAACACTAAGATCCGAAATACTAATTTCTTGGTTTCATCATTCGAGCTTTGTGAGACTGGATCTTGGCTGGGCAATTTTGATAGCTTCGGAGCTGGGATACTGTTTTGATTTCTGGTTTCTCATTGCCATTAAATTTAACAGCCATGGCCATGTTCTCCCCGATTCCTCATGAAAGGGCAGATCTAAAGTCTTGAGATTCCATTCTTGTGTTCAAAGTCCTTTTCTTTTCATTTTCCATTGTCTGCACTATTATCATTTGAAATCCCTCTATCCTTTTGTTTTTTTTCCCCTTCGGATGAAAAATGAGTAAAAACTTTGGTGTGCTATCTTCATTTTTTCTGTTTTTGGTTTTCTGGGTTGGAATTGCTGACATGAGGTAGGTGGAAGAGAAGGATAAGGAGAGGAGAAAAAAGTGGAAGATGTAATGGTTTTTTCGGATCGAAAACTGCGATTTCGGATCAAAACACAGTTTCGGATAAAAACCCGATCCGAAACCGCGCCCTCGGATTAAAATCCGAAACCGATCCAGAGTTTCGGATCCGGATCGGTTTTGAGCGGATCCGGATCAGTTTTGTTTTGCTTACCCCCACCCATGACTATGAGAGTAGATCCAATGAGTTATACTCCCTTCGTTCCATTAGAAGAGTCTAATTTATAACCCTACAACTATATTACAAATTGGACTCTTCTAATGGAATAGAGAGAATATTAGTTTGGAGATTGTTCTATTTTTCCCTCAGACAATTGTACTTTATTTCCACCGGAAAAACAAATCCCCCCATCTATACAAAAGCTCACTCCAAGTTAAAACAATCTTTGTATGGCTTAAAACAAACCAACTGACAAGAGAACCTGGAGTTCATTAACTCTGTGATTGTGTAACCCTTTAAAGTATATGAACATTAAAGGGGAAGATAAAAATAAAAAAATAAAAATAAAAACCCAACGTCTATACACTGCAAATTAAGTTAAGTTTCATATACTACCTCTGTTTCATTAAAAGAATCTACTTTGTAATACTCAACAGTATTATAAAGTATCTAATATTACAAACTGAACTTTTCTAATATAACAGAAGAAGCAGTATATAATAAAGAAGCAGAAGAAGCAATATACCGTGCCCTATTTGCTATCTAAAGCCTGGATTGAAGCTTTTCAAAGCCATTTTCTTTTCGTCTGTCCGTCATTTCAACAATCTCCTCACCAAATTCCTTGGTAAATCTCTCATACGTTTCGAGATCCACGCCCATGAATGCTCGCTTATAAGCGTGGCATCTGCAGTCCTATCTATACGTTTCAGCAGACTCTTCTAAGACTCTAGTATTGATTATAAGCATACATCCTTACCTTTGAAGCAAGTCCTTTAGCATCTAACTCCAGGATAGTTGTCTGGATAGCACCAGGTTCACATGGCACCCACAAACCCCCAGAAGTCTCAATATAGAACGTGGCATCTGCAGTCCTATCTATTTGTTTCAAGGTACAACAATAATTGACCTATACAATAAGAACGACTGTTAAATTAAGCACACACAACTACGGTTAAGAATCCAATTCCAAACAGGATGATAGTTTCAACAGAAGTAAACCAGAAAACAGTTAATATGTGTTTTCTTCGACAACAAACTTACACTATAGTCAATATTATACGCAGTAAAACCTTCTGACTTTTGAGCAAAGTCTTCAAGGTCTCCCTCAGAAAGCCCTTCGTCCCCTAAACAAAGCTGTAAGCAATTAAAGTTTGAAACCTTGAATTCACAGAGAGATCTTACTGAAGTATGTTCTTCAGAAGCAAGTGTAAAAGGCAGTTACTTTGAACAAATGTTGCCGCACCTTCAGATCTGGTAGAGGAGTATGTATGCTCTTATCAAACATTTGCCTAATATCCTAAAAGAATTTATGTGATAGGTGTTCATACTAAAAGAAAAAAAAATTAATAAAAGTGCATTAGAGACCCTAAAACATTAGTAGGTTTACCTGATCAACAGCATGAGGATTCCATGTGGCTGCTATAAAGAGAACTTTCTGATCATTGCGTCCAATCTCCTGAGAATAGGATAAAGTTAACATTATTGCTAAAAAGAAGAATAGTGAGTTTGAGTATATCATCTCTGGCATCATTTTACCAAACAAAACTGAAACAAAAGATCATCCACAGTAGAAATTTATATGTGAGAAAAAGTGTACGTCCAGCTGAATCGAAGAGAGGATGGAAAACATTAATATGCTGAAATTATGGCAGGTTTTATATAACCATCTTCTATGGCATTGTAACATATAAAAGAAAGAATTCTGTGCTCCAACTATTTAGTCCGCATTATTTATCCTTTTCTGTATTCTTCTTGTTTTCATATCAATGATCCACATGAACACGACATTGTTTTGTATGTAAACTGCAATTACTGACTCGTGATTCTTCATGTACTAGTTCAATCTATCACTAATACACTCATACTAATTTTTTTTGTCACGAAAAAGCTAGCAAATGCATGAAATTGAGGAAAAAAATGACTTCATGTTAAGCAGATATAAGAATAATGCTTGGAAATTCAAGTTCAAAACACAGAAGTGTGTGATAACATACTGAAAGTGTGAAGGAAGTTCTTACACGAAGGGAATTTTTAACAACATCCCACCCCAAACCAACCTACATCACCTACCTCCTTCATAGGAGGACAATGTTCCCTCTACCTTTAGTACACATTTCCCTCCAATGTAGCTCATATTCATTAAATCATACCACCTTACTTTTGGGACCTTTACCACACTAATTTCATAGCATCCAAATTGCTCTCACTCCTTATGTTAATCCATCATAAATGCATGCGAAATTCAATACAATTCAAGTTATGTCGAAGAAGAAATTATGGAAATCATGGGGAAGGTGAATACTGAATTGTATCCCTTAATAAAACCATTCCACAGGTACCTGCATCTGCTTAAGCGGCTCTGTTTTAATACGTCTTGAAGCTTTGCTCTCATTTCCTTCTCCATGCTGGCGACACAAATTATCAATGTCGTCCACAAATATGACGGAAGAAGCACTTTCCCGAGCCATTTGGAAAAGATTTGAAAAACTCTTACCCGTCCACTTTGACTCAAAACTCGAAACACTACATGAAAACAGCAGTTGGCACTTGGAAAATTTATGTGAGACAAAAAAAAAAAAAAAAGGTCCTTGAACATAGATATAAGAACAATAAATTAAAAGTGTCACAAAGATGGAAACTTCTTTTCACAAGAAGGAATGTGAAATTTCTAGTTTTGCAGAAAGGAACATAATTATGCTAACAGAACATACAGTAGGTATATTTAATACATGATAACATCCTTTGAGCTAAAATATATGAAAATTGTTCGTGCACATAGAATGAATTAAGACTAAATAATAACATCACAGATGACCCCACTAAGACTAGAAATTCAGTAATCACATCACAAAACCATCACCATCTTGCTCAACCCAGAAAATCAAAGAGAATTGCAGCACATTTAGGGCCTTTGGAGTTTATTATGGAGCTAATACTTTTTATTATTCAACATAAGAAAGACGGTAGGATAACTAATCAGAATCAAGTGCATTTCAAGAAATCTTAATTTATGGATCACATGATACGTAACAGAGATCAGATTAAATTTATTAAAGACTCTGACCAACACCATAATAGTTATACTCCACACTATAGTAAAGAATTTAAGTATGGCGAATCAGCATTAAATAGTAAATAAGGATTCAATTAGCATTTCAAGGAAAGAATCAATAAAGTTAGAGAATGTATTCAAATCTGTGGTTGTACCAGAAAAATGTTGCATTTGCTTTGGCGGCAACTGCCTCGGCTAAATGTGACTTTCCTGTCCCAGGCATACCATATAAAAGAAAACTCCTCCAGGGCTGCCGCTTGCCTAAAACTAAAGAGGACCGAAACTTTTTAGATCAAACAAAGAAACTAGATATTCACTGCATGAAATGAAGCTCCAAATTGGGAGATAGGCAACACTTCAAAATCCATACTAGATTATCCTTGTGATCACTGAGATATATAACCTATGAAGGGATGTGTGCAAATTTATCGATCATAAACCACCTAAAAAAAAAAAAAAACTCTAGGCTTCCACTACTGTATCTCCCATAGCAACAACTTTAATTCCAGTAAATTTGATTATAAAATTGCACCAACTCTACAGCTAAATACATCAACACCAGTAGAAAACACCAAATTTGATCAGCAAACCAACACAAAATCACAAAAGTTCAATTAATTTCAAGAAGTTATCTGACATATACTGACCCTCCATAAACACTTGCTTAGCATTTTCCATTCCAGCCACCTCATTCCACTTCACATTAGGTTTTACCCCATTAAATCTAATTGGACCAGCCTTCAATTCAGCCCTTTTCGCCTCTTCCGCATCCGAAATAGCCCCAATCTCCTCAAAATGGCTGGAACAGTGTCTCAATTTTGTAGTCAGAGCCTCCTTCTCTCCATCATTCAAATTGGATTCCAAGCAGGATCGAATATCTTCTAGGGCAAACTTATAGCACCTATACGCATTCCGAAGGTATCCGCCGTTGTCCTGCTGTTCGGCCAGCGCTGCATACAGAATCGCAAACTGACGTGTCCTCGATTTCTTTATTTTCTTCTTCTTTCCTGCGTCAGATTTGAGAAAACAGCAGCGCAGTTAGGGATAGTCAAAATCGTATGAAGAAGAAGAAGAAGAATCAATTCAAGCATTTCTATCGAGAGAATAAAATGGGAATCGCAACACAAATAGTAAAGTAAACAACCCACGCCATTTTCTGCATCAAACTTGGTGTGTGCTACAGTAAGAACTACCAAATTTTGGCGCGCTGAATTTTCTATATCTTCCCTCTTCTTATCTTATTATATACTCTTATCTTAAAAATTTTAAAAGTTAACTCTTTTATTGTAACAAAAAAAAATAATTTTAAGATGGACTCTTTTAATAAAGGAGCGGAGGGGGTAAATGAAAGAAAAATTATAGTCTCGTTAAATACTTTTACAAATTTAAGTGATATTGCCCACATTATGTGCCATGTCATGTATACCCTCTGTTCCATTTTTGAAGTAATGATTTTCAATTTCATTTTACCTAATTTTAATATTAAAATTTTTTATCTCAAGATTTTGAATTAATTAAGGTAATTAAGTTTCATTCTTTTTGTTTCTTCGTTGGTATAATTTCATCAACAATCTTTTCTGATTTTTATCTCCCTCGTTCTAGAGGATTATAACTCAATGCACAACAGCCATTGTGTCATTTTGGATTCTTAATTTCCAGTTTCAGACAATATTATTTTCTATAATTTTTAGGGTGAAAGAACAAATTGTGAGGAGGTGAAAGATTTTATCTTGAACCATTTAGAATGCTGATTTTAGTTGCCTACTTTTACATTTTGTTAGTGGTTGTTACGATATGCTTTGTATTTTGTTGTTGGGCTACTAAGAATGTAGGAAGAAAGTCATTAAATGGGGCAATAGCAGTAATTGTATGTGAAGAGTTTTTACCTTTTTTTTCTTGATTTCCACTAATGATGACATAGATGAGTCTGGTGAGCATCGCCTCTTACATCTGATGTAAAAGGAGCTTTTCATACAGGGGCATAGTTTTTTAACAATGTTTGGGAGATTCTTTTGAAAATTGTTGGATGAAAAGATTGCGACTTTTGGCGCTTAAAAAAAAAAAAAAAAGAAGAGTTAGGGAAATACGTTTTGGACAGATATGTCAAGTTTTGAGGCTTCCCGAAAGGGGCCCAATTTTTGTTTTCTATATTTTTGCCCCTTCTTTTTAGCTTCTCTTTCTTCGCTTTCTCTCCTTTTTTTTCTCAGAGCTTTCTTTTCCATTTTTCTTATTTCACATCCTCCAATTCCTAATCTCTTCCTCTCCATTTTTTTTTTTTTTCTATTCTCCTCTTTTATCATCCTTTCGGTAGGTGATTTTCTTTTCTTTTTTTCTCTAGATTTTTGGAAAGCAATGGAATAAAAATATAGGTTTTAAATATATGGGAATTAATTTTTTTTTTCGTCCAATTTTTTGGGACAATTAATTTACAATATGACTACTATGTACTGTTAAAGATTGTATTTTTTTTATATTACATTATACTGTTTTACAAATATGACTACTTTGTACTGTTTTACAATAAAAAAATGTATTGTTTCTATTATTTTTTGTTTTACAATAAAGACTGTATTTATTATTTTTTTATTATGTATTGTTTTACAATAAAAATTGTATTGAATTTAAAACTACTATGTACTATTTTACAATAAAGATTGTATTATTTGAAAAGAAATCAAAACAGTAAATATAAACATTAAAATTTTAAAAAAAAACTTAATTATCTTCATCAATCAATGAGGGGCATTTTCATATTTTGGACCGAGGCGCTGATGTGAAATTCCACCCACGCGCCTCGGTCCTGGACCGAATCGGGACAAATAATGGCTCTCCTTTAGTTTATATTTCTTTTGTGCGTTATCAATGTAGTTCATCGACCGATGTTCATATCCTACCAGCTAGATTTGATTTAATTTGATTGCAAGCTCTCTGTTCTTTTCCATTCCATTTCACAAAATTTATCACTTTTTCATCCAAAATTTTTCCTAAAGAAACAATCTCATTTTCAATAAATTTAAAATTTCCTCTAAATATTCACTCACATAATTCAAAAAATTACATATTCATTACATTTTTTTTTCTTCTCTTTCCTACACAAATCTCCAAAAGAAATTTCCTCCAAACCAATATTCCTTCCTCAAACCAAAATTTCCCCAATTCAATCACTAAAAGAACAGAGCCTGAGTATCCAGTGTTCTTCTCAACCCACACACCCCCCCCCCCCCCCCCCCCCCCCCCCCTACCCCAAAAACAAAAAACCACCCTTTTTCCTGGGTTTATTTGTTAGGAGGCATTAAATGGACCAAAGGTGGATGAGTTCCGAGGGTCCCGAAATGGGCCCAATTGTTAGTTTTACATTTTTGTCCTCTTTTTCTTCTCTCTCATCTCTTCTTTTTTCTCAGTTGCTTTATTCTCTTTCAACATTCACGGTTCACAATTCCTTATCTCTTCTCCATTTTTTTCTATTCTCCTCTTTTATCATCATTTTAGTAGATAATTTTATTTTTCTTTTTTTTTGGGGCTAGATTTATGCAAAACAGTACAGAGTAATAAAAATAGCTCAGTCTTTATTGTAAAACGGTACAAAGTAATAAGCAAATCAATATAGTCTTTATTGTAAAACAGTATAGAGTAATAAAAAAATAGTACAGTCTTTATTGTACAGAGTAGTAAAAAATATCAATACAGTCTTTATTGTAAAATAATACAAAGTAATAAAAAAATCAGTACACTCTTTATTTTAAAATAGTACATAGTGGTCATATTATAAATTAATTTTCCAAAGATATGGACGAAAAATAAAATAAAAATTAATTGTCATAACCATATTTTTTACTACATTATTTTCCAAAAATCTGGACGAAAAATAGAAAGGAAAATAAAACCACCTACTAAAAGGATGATAAAAGAGGAGGATAGAAGAAAAAAAATGGAAAGGAAGAGGTAAGGGTTGGGAACCATGAAAAAAGAACGAGATAAACAAAAGCAACTAAGAAAAAAAAGAGAAGAGAGAAAAAGAAAAAGAAGATAAGAAATAAGGGGCAAAAAGGTCAAAAAGGTGTGCAGGAACCCTTTCGGGAACTTCGGTCCTTCCCCAAATCGGTCCTTTTAGTGTTTCTCTTATTTGTTTTCATTTTCAGGGTTCTTTGTTTCCTGAACGACTGCAGTAGTTTTAAATATATATTTTTTGTAGGCTTAATCACATTTTGTAGGCGAAGAGGAAGAAGCATATATTAATTATAACATTTTGATTATAATAGGATACCCATATATGTAAATATATATTAATTATTGTTTTTTCTGGTATAACTACAACAAAAATTATTTCTTGGGACTCTATTAAGAGTCTCATTACATTACGTAATAGGACTCATGCCACTATATGACTCTTCCTACTTGAGTCCCATAACTGGAATTCCCAAATAGCTTATAAAACTTAAACAAGAGTCATATAAAAGGGGATATCAAATAGGACTTTTACTATGTGTCCCATTATCTAATAGACAAATTTTGATTGGGCGAAATGCAAAATCAACTCCGAGATTTGTAGAAAGAACAAAATAGACCTTTAGTTTTTAAAAGATACAAATTAAACCTTGACTAACCAGAATAATTTTAACTAAATTACTTACAATTTTAAAGACAAAAATACCCTTTTATGCCTGCAATAAAACATAACATCTGGGCCTTTGATTTTCCTCCAACATATCATTTTTCTTCTTCTTCTTCTTCTGCAATTTTTCCTTCTTCTCCTCCTGTGCCTTCTAACACAGCCCAACGGGAATTCTATAAACGACCATAACTATCAGGTGCATCAATAGCACGTGGCAGCGCACTCTGCCTCCGCTTAGGTGGAACCTCCCCAATTCCCCTCCCCTTATCATCTCTCATCGCCTTAACATTACTTGATAACACAACTACCTCCGTTCAATGTGAGCGACTCAACCGTCACATTGGACAAAGACATCGACTGAGTTGTAGTTCACTAATCAAATCAAATCGTGGTTTCACACATATTTGTTTCTAGATTTTGGACGAAAAATTGAACACACACAACATAAAACCAAAAAAGAAAAAGAAAAAGGGATTCTTAGGGGGGGAAGATCGAAAGTGATGGTATCGGGTTTTTGATAATGAAAATCGAAAGAATATGATACAACCACCACATTGCCTCAAGTTACTACAATAACTCCCATGTTCCCTCCCTGACCAAGTCTTTTGACTAAGTCCTCTCTCTGTTTGTTAGATACGTGTTACCAAGATTTACTGGTCTAGTTGTTAGGATTTTGTGTTATTAGGTGCTAATTCCCTGCATGTTGGACAGCTGAGCTCAGTATAAATAAGCTTGGTTGCAGACCTATTTTTTTCCATCGAATAATACAACAATTGTCTTCCTTTTTTAATTCCTTTTGCTTCCGTTGTTCTACTCTTATGCAATCAGTTCTATCTCAATTACAAAACCTCAGTACCCGTGTTGAGGGGCTTCAAAACCGAAACCCCCAACCACCACCTCCCGTCGACCACAAACCTTTCGTCCCTCCGCCACCACCTCTATAATTCAACAACAACAACCCCAAGCTCTTGTTTCCACACTTCTTCGGCGAAGACCCACACGGCTGGATCTATAAGGCAGAGCAATTTTTTGCCTATGCCTCAACCACGACGGACCGGCAGTTGTCGTTGGCTTTGTTCCACCTCGACGGCGATGCTCTCCAGTATATCGTTGCGTGGCCAAGCGGAGAGATCCCCCACCACCTAACACTTGGGCTGAGTTCACAACAGCCCCCTTGGTTCGCTTCGAACCGACAAAATTCGAAAACCCGTCGAAAGCCATCACAAGGCTTCGACAATCCACAACGGTGGCAACCTACCAAACGTCACTTATAAGTGTCCCAATAATAGCAATAGTATCTAGTCACTTAATAGTGTCACATGCTAGCTGTAGAATGATTTTAATATAAAGACACTTTAAAGCACTACCACAAAATGTCCCTTAGGAGGCGGGTTCTAAGGGGCATTGGAGGCGTGCAGCACCCGCCTCCGCTGCGGGCGCCTCCCTTTGGAGGAGCCCGCACCCGCCTCCAGTAATCCTTATTGGAGTTGCACCCGCCTCCAATAACCCTTCGGAAAAAAAAAATTTTATTTCTTTTTTTGCACTTTATGGTTTTGATAGGAATCGAACTCGCGTCTTCAGATTCACTTGACTCTTGCATATTAAATTTACCACTAGGCTACATATATTTATGTATTTCATATTAAAATAGAAAATATATATTTCTATATTTCCTTCTAAAAATTGTAATTTTTATTACTTACTAATTTTTCGCCTCACTAGAATCCCGAAAAATTATTAAAATTATTTTCAACAATCCAAAAAAAAAAATTTTTTTGAACTACTATTAAAAATTTTGCAAAAATGCACCCGCCTCCTTTTCATATAATGAAATTGGAAAATTTGCAAAACACTTTGGAGGCGGGTTTTGGCTTCACCCGCCTCCATTGAGCTATCCAAAAAATATTTGGAGGCGGGTGCAACATCCACCCGCCTCCAATAACTAATTATTGGAGGCGGGTGCAACATCCACCCGCCTCCAATAATTAGTTATTGGAGGCGGGTGGATGTTGCATCCGCTTCCAAAGACTTTTTCGGCCCCTTTGGAGCCGGGTTTTTGTACACCCGCCTCCAAAGAGGCGCCTTCTTTGATTATTTCTGTACTAGTGAAGTGTCATAAATAATGTTTATATATTAAATTCTAAAATATATACACTGTAAATAGCACCTAAAATTCTTTCGATTCACTTAACCAATAAAACTGTCCACAAAAATTAATTTGACAACTTTAGCAACATATTAATAGAAATAAAGTAATTGTACTAATTTTTAAATAGATAAAAGCAAATCTAATAATTCAAAAAACATAGTTTGGCAAGGCTTCTCTTCAAGATGGAAAATTTCTTCATTAAGGTATGGTCCTCGTTGCACAAAGATTGATAATCGAGGCATGAAAACTCCTTGGCTGAAATACAAGATATTGAAAACTCCTTGCTTCAACATCTTGTATTTCAGCTTCAACAGCATTACCACCTGTACATTGAGCAACTTCATTTAGCAGATACACATTTGGGACGAACTACTGTTCACTTGAAACAATGGCAATCTCAGGACTTCTAAAAACTATATTACTCAGAAAATATGTATGATCAGAAAAGAACAAAACAGCACAAGTATTACCCTTTTCATTAACTCCCAACTTCAACAACAAATTTAACTCAAGATTGTAGATTATTTAAAATTTATTTTCAGATTATTTATCCACTTCATCCGGGAGGCAGCGTATAGATCGTATCATATATAAATGAATCTATGTACTTCACTTTCAGTTTAAAAATGAATCATGTACAATGCTCCTAAATACCAGTGTAACACTGGGTTTAAGAAATTATGTATTGAAGAGTCAAGTTGAATATACATTATTTCATTTTCTAAACTATTTTTACTTAGGTTTTGTTATTTTTTATTGTTTTGAAAATAGTTTTAAAAACATGTTTTTGGAAAATAATTTTATAATGTAAAAAATATATTGAAAATGTAAAAGGTTTAGCTAAATAATAAAAAGTTGTATTGGAACTAAGAAAATTGATTATAATATATTAAATTTACTGTTAAGATAAAAAACAAAACCAAAAGAACAGCCCTTAGACCATCTCCAACCGTTGCCATTCCCCAACCTTTTGCTGGAGCCATTTCTGGAATTTTATTATTATTTTCTTTTTTTAACTTTAAAAAATGAATTTTTTTTCTTTAGTTTCTTTAATTATTTAAATAGATTAATTAATTTATGATAATTAACTAATTTTAATTGTTAAACTATTATTCTAAAAGTATTCTAATGCCGATTATTGAAGTTTTGATTTTTATTTATGCACTTTTCGTATTGTAATTGTTGGTTTTATATAGTGCGATATTTTCCTAATATTCGTGTGTGTTTTTAAAAAAATATTCCAATGTTTTATTAAATATTTATTGAATTGAATTATTATTTACTTTTGTAATTTAATTTAATTTATTTTATTTTAAAATTTTTATATTTTATGACAATCGAAAAATAAAATTATAATAAGAAATTTTTTTCCTAAAAAATATTATTAATAATAAATATTTAAAAATATTTATTTAATTACACAAATAATTTTAAACTATTAAAATAATAATATTTATAAATAGTATTAAAAATGGCATCAACCATTGATCTCTCATCATGGTTGATGCCATTTTAGCACCAAAATTTTAGTATTTGGTGCTAAAATGGCATCACCCATTGGAGATGCTCTTAGTTGACAAGTTTTTTTAACTACTTTTGCACGGTTCATTTTTATTTATGTAATAGATTATCGCTATTTTAATTTGTTAATATACCCTTTTTTTCACTTGTACACTAATTTTAACTAAATACCAGTGTAGACATTTAACATGGTTTCAAAAATTCAGTGTTGAAGAGTCGAAATTTTTAGCACAATATACCTCTCACACATGAGCAAGAAAATGCAACCCCGGTGCAAAAGGGGTCAAATAATAATCGATGTTAGAGATCCATTTTATTATAGTGATAAGGAGGTAACTATCATTGTGGCTATTATCTAGGGAAATAAGTGTCATTTGCATATATATTACGATTAACGCGCAAGACGCGTTCGTGGCCTAAAATTGATGAACTAAAAAATCAACTAAGTATATAATAACACTTAAAAAGAAAAAATTGATCTGCGAAGAGAAAAAAAGTATTCCCTTCATCCCACTCGAAAAATCTATTTAAAAAAAAAATAGTTTTGTCTCATAAAAAGAGTGCAATTTAAATTTGTTTTATTTACATACCATTACTATATAGTAACGTGTGGTGAATAATTAACATTTACTTATAAAGTAAGAATATAAATGAGAAATATGGTGCCAAAATATTTTTGTTACGTGTTGTACCTCACATCAGATAATATATTATACACTTTTTAAAGTGGACTCTATGAGTTGAACGGAGGGAGTAATTCTTATGATACTTGTAAATATTAAAAGTGTGTTACAAAAGCAAAATAAATGTACTAAAATTTTTAAAATGTACATTGAAATAGGAAAATATATATATATATATATTATCCATATTAAATAATAAAAAAATTAAATAAGAATTGTAAAATTATAAGATGGGTTGGCATATGATATTGCGCTTCGTTCGTAAAGGGGAATTGGAAATGGAAATGGAAATAGAAATGAGAATGAGAATGATAGTAGTGATTTGGTTCACACACAAAATTTTTAGGAATAAAATTATTATTTTTTTACATTAACCTTTTAATCTATTATAAACTATTTATATTTAAATGTATTATGATAAAAAAATTACTAATTAAGTTTTTTTTAAAATAAAAAATATACACAAAAAATAATTTAAGAAGAAAGATTTTCCATTCACCGAAAATGGAAGAGAATGGGTGATTGAAAGAAAGTGAAAGTTTGGAGTAGAGTCCAAGGAATGAATTCTCTAACCAAATACCCATCTTTCATTTCCATTTTATAAAGCACAATAATAATATTAAAAAAAAAGAAAACTAGATTTTATTCATTTTTAATATAATAATTAGACAAATTCTCCGAGGCGGCTCTGTGCAAAAGAACAGAAAAGAAGAAAAAGGAAAAAAAAAAAAAAAATCTCCTTGGCGATTCTAGAGTCCGGACCAGAGGATGTGGGATTATCGTATCTCCCGTTTAGTTCAAACTTCAAATCAAGGGTGAGTGGGAGAGAAAATTCGGTGACATCTACTCTACCCTTTTATCGTTGTAACTTTTTTGAAAATGACGTATGTGTATATCCATTCAAATAATTCCACGTGTTGTTCGCGTCACAACTATGCATATGCATTCAAACAAGTTGTGGTGGTGGCAAATCTCCACAGTGACATTTCAAACAGCTTATACATTGATTAGTTTGGTCTGGTCAACGATTCAGACCCACCGAATTTTTTTAATTTAGGCGCCCGGCTGTTATTGACACGATAAAAATAGGAAAGTATTAAAGTTTTCAAAAGTGGGTCCTATACGTCTTTTGTCTTTTTTTTTTCATTTCTTTTCTTTGTTAGTTGGTTTTTTTTGTCAATTCATTCTCTATTCCTTTCCATTTTTTTAATTTTTCTCTTTTATTATCCTTTTAGTATATAATTGTATTTTTGTTCTTTTTATTTTTTGTCCAGATTTTTTAAAAATAATGTAGTTAAAAATATGGGTTGTAAATTTATGTCAATTAATTTATTTTTATTTTTTGTCTAGAGTTTTGAAAATTTAATTTACAATATGATTACTCTGTACTGTTTTACAATATAGAAATGTACTATTTTTTTATTACTATGTACTGTTTTATAATATAGAACGTACTGAATTTTTTTATTACTATGTACTATTTTACAATATAGATTGTATTAATTTTTTTTAATACTCTGTACAATAAAGACTGTATTGATTTTGATTTTTTTTATTACTCTGTACTGTTTTACAATATAGATTGTATTGATTTGTTTACTACACTGTACTATTTTACAATAAAGATTGTACTGTTTATACTACTCTGTGCTGTTTTGTTTCATGCGGTTTCAAAAATTTAGACAAAAAAAAAAGAAAAAAATCATCTACTGAAATGAATGATAAAAGAGTAGAATGGAAAGAAATTGGAGACGAATACAGACGGAATTGAGAATCGTGAAAAATAAAAGAGAAAAGAGAAAAGAGAAAAAAGAGGAAAAAAAAAAAAAAAATGAGAGAGAAGAAAAAGAAAATTAAAAAAATAGGGCAAAAAGGTGAAAATGCTGGTAGGACCCTCTTCGGGGATCTCGGGAACTAAAGTTATTCGGTCCATTTAATGCCACCCATTTAAAATATATACATAAATTTCACACAATATAAATAGGTAAGGTTAACGAGTTCCCGTGTTACATAGATCAATCCGAATAACAAGAATAATTAAACTGGTAATATTAAAGTTGAAAATATCGACACGTAAATCTACCAATCCAAACTAGACACAAGTAATTATACCACAACACGAAAATACGACATGAACCCGAATGGTTCGCGGGAACCATGAAAGGAGGAGGAAAAAGAAAAAACAGAGACTACAGGATTGGCCATGGCGGAGGAAAAATTAAGATATTCTTCAAAACTCCTCCAAGAGAAACGTATGACATAAGGTTGGAAGTTTCATAATTAATTAAGGACTCTATATTGTTTTTGATTGATTAGAATGATTTTTTCTTAATAAAATAAATAAGGGTATTAATGTTTATTAAAATATAATTTTATCAGTATTACAAACAGGACTGTTTAAATAGGACAGAGGGAGTATATGAAATTTGCACCCTTCTTTTTAATTTTGAAGCTCTACTACCCTTTAGAGAAATTTTCCCTTAAATTTTGCAGGTCATCCCAAATTAGGAACAAAAATCTCAGTCAGAATTTCCTCTTTTTGATGCTATAACTTAAGCTTTGTGGACATATTAATTCCACAACAATGTCTTCTTCCACAAGAGCCAGTCTGTGGAAACGACTTTGTATCATCCCAAAAACCATAAATCATGTATTGCAAGTGTTTCTGAAACTTCCACGTACGCTTGCGTTTAAATGAAGTTTCAAATGGCTAGAAGGATCCCACTTTTGTTTTTGATGAGGGTCCTTTCCTCCTGATTGGTTGTTAAAATTTCGGGCAAAATTTACATCCCCGGCGGTGAAGCTTGACTCACATCCGATCAGAGAAACATCGGCTTTGGTCGGCATGACAAAGAGGGCGGCAAACCGGGGAGAATGAAGAATGAAATGGGGCAAAATTTCTGATTCCCCTTGGATTGGATGCGCTGAGAAACTGTGCAAGATAGGGGCAAGTAGACATCCCCGTCGTAGGCAATTAAATCGTTGAAGATCTACTGCAAATGTCTTCAATTATGTTCACAGCAAGAAGGTAAGGGGATTTTTTGGTCATAGAAAAATTTGAGAATCTCTCTTGTTTAAACGGTTTTCGTTAACTAACCACAATTTCTGTTCATTTTCAATTTCATCCCAACTTTAGGGGGGTGAATAAGAGTTTTAAAACCATAAATGATGGATTTTCCTTAAGTTAAAGCACAATGAAGCTATTTGTCTTTCGACTCTTTCCCTTATTTATATTACAAAATGAAACGTAAAGAGTATAAAAACTACGAAACGAAACTTATAGATATGAAAATTACAAATCAAACCATGCAAATTATGTAATTGTATTATGTTTTGAAAAATAATTTTAAATTTTAAAAGGTATAGTATCTTATAATTCATAAATATTAAAATCAGTTTCATAATAAATATATTTAAATATCAAAGGGTTTCGCCCTAACATAGGGCGTGTTCTTTTGGTTTTGGTTTTGAAAACGATTTTGGTTTCAACAGTAAATTTAATATATTTTAATTATTTTTTATCATTTCTAATACAATTTTTTACTATTCATCATCTACTTTTTACATTTTTACTTTTTACATTTCTAATACACTTTTACATTATAAAACTAATTTTCAAAACATGTTTTCAAAATTATTTTCAAACCAATCAAAAAGAACAGGTCCCATAATAAATATATTTAAATATCAAAGGACGTGTTCTTTTCGTTTTAATTTTGATTTTTTTTATTTTAATAATAAATTTAATATATTACAATTATTTTTCATCATTTCCAATATAATTTCTTATTATTCAATTATATTTTTAATATATTTTTTACACTAAAAAGTTATTTTTTAAAAATATATTTTCAAAATTAAATTTTAAAACATAGTAAAGAACGAGTCCAAATATGGTTATACTTTATTAATTACACTTTATTTAATGAATGTAATTATTAATTGTAATTTTCAAATATTGTCTATGACTCATAGAGATTCGTGAAGAAATGTGGAACACGTTGCAGTCACAGTATACTACAAACGGACGGGTGTCCTCGCTCGAAGGCCCTACAGTACCCTTCAAAAGTACATATATATCTTCAACTGGGCCGAAGCAAGGAATCCAGTCCCGTCGGCTACTACTCTCAAAATTGAACTGACCGGAGCTAAAATGGCGACTGCTGTGAGGAGAATCAAGCTGGGTCCTCAAGGTTTTGATGTTTCAGCCCAAGGTCTTGGTTGCATGAGCATGTCCTGGAGCTATGGCTCTCCGAAGCCTGAGGCGGACATGATTAAAGTCATCCACCACGCCATCAACAACGGCGTCACCCTTCTCGACACTTCCGATGTCTATGGTCCTCACACCAATGAAATCCTCATCGGAAAGGTAATTTTAAGCCTCCCCCTGCCGAACCCAGTTGTTGTTTCTCGTTTCATTAACCAGATTAAGAAAAGGGATGGAGTTGTGGCTTTTTAATTTGTGGGTTTTGCGTTTTGTCTTGTTAATTTATTTTCTGGTTCACTATGCTTTGATCTGGAAATATTTTTGTAGGCGTTGAAGGGTGTGCCCAGGGAAAAGGTCCAAGTTGCTACTAAATTTGCTAACCGAGTGGTGGACGGACGTAATGAAATTTGTGGGGATCCGGATTATGCCAGAGAAGCCTGTGAGGGTAGTTTGAAGCGTTTGGGTGTTGATTATATCGATCTCTACTACGTTCATCGTATTGACACCAAGATTCCTATTGAAATCACGGTTCGGACTTTTAATACACCCCGTTGGCAATTGTTTAGAATGCTTACTTAATTGACTAATTGCAGTTGATTTTATCATTTTTCTTTATAAATTTGCTAATTTTGCTTGATTTAGGTAGTAGTCATTTGCATTTTTAGATGCCTTAGGGAATTGGGTGAAAGAATTCCTCTTGATTTGTCAATGAATTAGAGAATATGCAGTATGTTGAAGTCGAATTTGTCTGAAATTGTGCAACTTGTTCTAGATTGGAGGTCTGAAGAAACTGGTTGAGGAGGGCAAAGTAAAGCACATAGGTCTGTCTGAGGCCTCGCCTGATACCATCAGGAGGGCTCATGCTGTTCATCCCATAACAGCAATTCAGCTGGAATGGTCCTTGTGGACTAGAGATTCTGAGGAAGAAGTTATTCCGACTTGCCGGTGAGTTGTCCCAAGGACTAATTTGTTGATCGATAATGTTTTGTTTATTACTGTTTGGAGAATATATTTCATTGTTGCCTGATAAATCCTTAGTAATATGGATGATGCTTCATGAGTTTATCAATATTTTCTTTGTTTTTGTAGGGAACTTGGCATTGGAATAGTTCCATTCAGTCCTCTGGGCAAGGGGTTCTTTGGTTCTGGTGGCAAGATAGTGGAGAAAATGGAAAGCAATGACTTCCGCAGGGTATGCACTTGTGGCTCATATAATAAACTGTCTCATTGTATCGTTGATAGTAAATATGTCTCGGTTAATGTAACGGTTCATCCGGGCTTTCTGTGGAATAATAACATCGCAATTACATCTACCATGAAGGTCGACACGAGCCTGATTTCTGTTTTGTGGAATAACATAGAATGATGGATTGGTCTCATTTTATTTATTTTGAGTTCTTTTTAAAGACATGTCCCCTTCTAATTGCACCATCTAGATAGTTTGTGACTCGGCAAAGTAAATAGTGAAAGCATTGTTTGATTCAGTTGGTGATGAATTTAATATGGATCTGCTTATCAAGATGGCATTTGGTATCTTTGTTGATCTCTGTATAAATGGATTGACTATTGAAGATACAATTGTCCAAGGATTTTTAACTTTCCTAGTTCTTGGTTTCCCTTTTATATTGTTACCTTGATAATTCAAACTGTTTGTCCACTAAGTACTTCAGTGCTGAGGACTGTTATTTGTGTGTAATTGTAGACCGTTCCAAAGTTCCACGCGGAGAACATTGAGCACAACAACCAGCTGTATGAGCAGGTTTCTGCTATCGCTGCGAGAAAGGGTTGCACCACAGCACAATTAGCCTTAGCATGGGTTCACCACCAAGGAGATGATGTCTGTCCCATTCCCGGCACCACCAAGATTGAGAATTTGGATAGCAACATCAAGGCGTTATCCGTGAAGTTGACACCAGAGGACATGGCTGAGCTTGAAGCTATTGCTTCCCCTGATGCTGTGAAGGGAGACCGCTACAATCCTGCATTCATGGCAAGTACTTGGAGGTTTGCAAACACTCCACCCCTCTCATCTTGGAAAGCTTCAAAGTAAGAAGGGTTTCATGTACTATCGAAGATCGGTAGTAGTGTATAGTAATAATAAGGCTTTTGATGCCCTCTCCAGAGTGTATCAGCCCAAATCCTTCTTCCAAAGCATATGGCTTTTGAAGATTGTGTGTGGACAAGTTTTTATGTGCAACAGCTTTATGGGGGAATAAGAATGCTCTACATGAAATTTTTAGTTACATTTACGTGTCTTTTTTTTCTCCTTAACTTTGATTTACCTGCTTTTTGGCACAATGTTGCTCTAATTCTCATCAGAGTGCACAGAAATTTAAGTGTATGTTATGGTTGATAGAAATGGATGATGTTTGAGAAACATTTTTTGGGGGTGCATAGTCTCTAGGATAGTATACACAGAAGGCTAGACTTAATGCATTCGAAACTAAACTCGATATGTTATGCTCCCTCCGTCCCACTCAAAGAGTCCACTTTGAAATGTGTACAACTTATTATGAGTTGTGAGGTATAACACTTAAAATAAGTAATTTATCATCATATTTTTCATTTATATTTTTACTTTAGAAGTAAGGGTTAATTATGAACTATATATTATTATATTAGTAAGGGTATGTAATGTAAATAAATTCAAAGTGAATTCTTTAAATGAGACAAAAAAAATTTTGAAATGAACTCTTTGAGTGAGACAGAGTGAGTATATCAAATTCTATACGTAGTATGTCAATACACAATACATCAACGGTTAAACATATAACTGTGATATATTGATAGCTACGCTCAATATATTAGAGGATACAATTAATTCGTGCATCATTGGACTGTCAAATCATCATATATTTGTCTTATACTAAAAAAACTCAAAAAACTCGATACTTTTTTATTATAAATTTGAAAATTTTGAATCGCTAAAAATAATTAAAATACTCCTCTGCTCAATTAGAGAAGTGAAATTTCACAAATGTACAATTTTTTGTGAATGTCAAAGATTTAACATCTAAAATAGTTAATTTGATATCATTTATTCCATGAAAGGTTAGTTGTCAGTTAAGTTGGACATGACAGGATCTCTTAGTTGTTTGTCATAGGTCCTTAGCGGAAATGGGATACTCAGAAAATTGTATAAGAATGGTACATTAATGTGTATCCACGATCAAATTTGAGATCAAGTGTACTGGATGGGCTTCTAACACATTCATGCATAATAAATTAAAGGGTTTCGTCAAGGATGCCCATTATCCCCGTATTTATTTATACTTTGTCAACAAGTTCTTTCACATATGTTAATTCAACAGGGAGGTGAAGGGGAAGGGGTGGGTATATGAATTGAATAGCAAGAGGTGGCCCAATGATATCACACCTCATGTTTGCAGATGATTTGCTCAAGCCAACATAGAAGTTGTGAGAAAGGTGACACTTGTGTTAAATGAATATACAGCAGTCTCGGGCCAAAGGATAAAATTTGTGAAATCATCAATTCTCATCAATCCAAATGGCAAGTCATTATAAAGAGTTCATATCATCCAATATCAGAATTGAAGATTGGAAGCTAGAGGAATGAGGACTTATTGGTGATGGGAAGAGTAACACTTGCAAAACATGTCTTGAATTCAATGGCAACGTAAATGATACTCCCTCTGAGAAATATTTAATTATATGTAATGCACAATTAGTCCATAGAAGAATCAACTTTCAATTGTTTTTACTCCTCAGACTCTTACTAATTTAATTATATGTGGTGTACAGTTAGTCCTATATAAAAAGTAAGGACATGAATGAAACAAATAGGGTCAAATTAGCTATTTAAGGTGTTGTACTTTAATATCCATAATAAATTGTACATAAGTGAAAGTGAACAATTCTAATGAAACAGATAGAGCATTTTAGATGAAATAACACCATAACCAAGCTATTTTGATGTATTCCAAACAGTTAGGTACGAAGGGAACTTGTTTCCCAAGCACATGATTTGGCGAAGTCTGTTGTAAACTTTTTGGCTAACTAATTAAGGGTATGTTCTTTTAAGTTTTGGTTTTTGTTTCAATTTTTGTCTCAACAGTAAATTTAATATATTACAATTAATTTTATCAATTTTTTACTATTTAGTTATACTTTTTACATTTTTAATATATTTTTTACATTATAAAACTATTTTTTCAAAACCAAAACTCAAACTAAAATTCAACTATTTCATAAAGAACAGGCCATTGTAACCTCTGGTTAAAAAAAAAATTAACAAAAAAAAAAAAACCCTCCATCTCCAAGTGGACCTTCTTAATGGGAAAGAAAGCCCAATAGCCCAATAAGAATTGGAAAATTTTCCATGCCTACTTTTCATTGATATCTGAAAACTGAGTCAAACTTGATTGCTTTGGTTTTCTTTTTCTTTCTATTAATTTTTTTGAGAAATTTTCTATTAAGGGTGGTGAAAGTTTTGAAATTATTAAAGAGGGTGTAACTTTTACATAATTTCTAATAAGAACAGTAATTTATTTATTTAAAAATTAAAAATGTAAAATGTTTATATAGACGTAAACATCCTCTAATTTCTATCTTCTTCCTATTTCTATAGAGCCGTTTCTTCAAAGGGTTAATGTAATCTCCCTCCCTCGTTTCCCCCGTTCCAGAACCAATTCCACCATCAACATCTATCATCTTCATAACTCCACAATAGGCGTGTCAAACGGGCAGGTTGGGAGGGTATTGGGCGGGTATTAAATGAGTGTTAAATTAATGGGTAATGGATACTCATTATCCACTCAATTAATGGTTTTAACTCAAATGGGTAATGGGTAGCTATGGGTACCCATAATACCCATTATACAAAAATGTAAAGGTTATTTAATAGTTTATTAATAAAAAAAATTTAAATTTTTTTTTTAATTTCATTTTAATTTTTTTTAAAGTGAATTTTAATTCTTTGAATATATTCTAAAATTTAAAATATTAAATTTTATATACTTTTATATTTAATTGTATGTAATTTTTTTGTCGAAACACAATTTTTAATTTTTTATATTTATATAAACCCGTGCATGCCCCGCACCGAAACTGGGCCCGAGACCCAAAACTGATCCCGAGGCCCAAAACTAGGCCCGCCCCGTAATCGGTCAAAAATTGGGCTTGAACTGGGCCGGGCCGGCCCGGCCCAAACCCAGCCCTAAACCCAAACGAATTTTGAATTAGTATTATAAGTAGGTAATTTAAAAATATTATAAAAAAATAAATGGAAAAAAAACGTAAAGTAATTGTAGGACACGAAAAATAAAGAAAAAGAAAAAATAAGTTTGAAGAAAAAAATAAAATGGGCACACTAAAGTATGTGAGTTGTTGGTTTTTTTTTATTTTTTATTTTTATATTTTTAAGGGTATTGTGGATGGGTATTTTTGATACCCATGATGGGCGGGTTTTAGGGTACCCAATGGGCTACCCTAAATCCGCCCATTACATATTTAGCCCAAGCCCACCCAACCCATTATTTTTTAAAGTGGGTTTTATTGGGTTAATACCCAATGAATTTTGGCAATTTTTGGGTTAGTGGGTTTTTTTGCCACCCCTACTCCACAACAACTTGTATATATAGCCCTTAAACTACAAACCATCACCAAAGCTTGAACAGGGAACATGAAAAACGGCAATATTTTGGGGAAGTAGAGAACGCGGCAGACTAGTTTTCGCACGGTTTAGTTGTTTCCGACTGGTAACTTCTCTTAAAACAAGTTCTTGGATTAGAAAATTTGTAACTAAATCTACAAATATGCGATTTACATCCTGAGATGTGGAAAATATTTTCTTTAGACAAAAAAAAAAAAAAAAAAAAAAAAAAACTGAAACAGGGGTAAACATGGTTAGAAAAGTTTAGGGGCTGCTTGGTTTGAGGTTTTGGGACTATGGAATGGGAATGGAATGGGTATGGAAATGAAAGTTGTTGTTTGGTTAGGTTGGGGTATGGGTTTGATTCCCTCCTTTGAGGCAATCCTCCATATCCTAGCATATTGGGGGGTATGGGTTTGATTCCCTCCTTTTGTGTGTATTTTTTATTTTTTAAAAATTTTAAATGCTAAAATTCATCATTATAATATATTTTAACACAAATAGTTTATAATATATCAAAATTTAAATGTAAAAAAAAATAAAAATAAATTTTAATCCTAAAAGTTTATTTGTGAACCAAACACCATCTATCATTCCCTCTACTATCATTTCCTCTACTATCATTCCCCATTATTATCATTCCCATTCTCATTCTCATTCCCCTCTACGAACCAAGCGGCCCCTTAGTCTTGGGCGATTTATTTCTTAGATTCAGTTTGAGTTAATTGTACGGTTGTGAGTTGTGAGTAAACTAACGCTTCAGTATCGAGAATCTTTCTCCTTTGGCTACAGAACTGCTGTGCGATCGTTTTAAGCAGAATTTGAGGTCGATGAAATTCTACCTTACGGCAGAGAAACGGCTCTATAGAAAGAGGAAGAAGATATAAATTAAAGGGGTATTTATGTCTATATAAAAACATAACATTTTTTTATTTTTAGATAAATAAATTGCTGCATTTATTAGCAATTATGGAAAAATTACACCCTCTTTAATAATTTTAAAACTTCCACCGTCCCTAATAGAAATTTTTCCTAACTTGTTTCCTTTTTCATGTTTGTCTTTAGATTTTTTAGGAAAGTAATACTCCATTTGTTTTATTAGAAAAGTGCAGTTTAAAAACATATACAATTGTTTATAGGTTGTAAGGTACAATATTTAAAATGAATAATGATACACTCCTCAAATAATCTTCTCAACTTTCTTAACTCAAGTGAGGTGTCATGCATTCATTGGTCAATAATGTAGTATTAATAATTATTTTATAAAATTATAGCCAATGAATGTATAACACCTCACTTGAGTTAAGAAAGTTGAGAAAATTACTCGAGAAGTGTATCATTACTCTTTTAAAATAAGTATTTTGTCATCATTTTTTTCACTAATATTATTAATTTTTAAATGAGAGCTAATTGTAAACCATACATAATTATACTAGTTAGGGTATGAGAAGTAAATATTAAAACTACTCTTTTAATGGAACAAATATTTTTACGAAAACTTGGGGGGAATAGGTTCACTTATGTGATGTGATTTCAAGAGTATCACTAATAGCCCTTCACGAGTATCACTAGCACTCCTTAACGAGTATCAATAGCACTATTTAAGAATACCAGTGATATTTTTTAAGAGTACAAGTACAGTGATATTCCTGAAATATACAAGTGGCCCCTACTCTTTAAGAGTATCGCTAGTACTCTTCATGAGTACCACAATTTTTTCCTTTTTCTGTTACTTATTGAATTTCTTAGTAATAATTATGAAAAATATAAGTGCTACTATTTAAAATTATCATTTGTAATATTCAAGAATATCATTGAATCTATTAATGAGTAGTAGCAGATTTTTTTTCTTCTTTCTTTCCACTTATTAATTTCTTAGTGATACATGCATGATACAAGTGATAATTTCTTCTCTTTATATATATATAAAGTGATACTTTCTAGTACTAGAGTATCACATGCTCTATTCATTAGTGTGTGTATATATATATATATATATATATATACACTATCAGTATCATTTTTTTTCATTGTGAATCAATGTGAAAGAAAAAAAAGAGCGTATTGCTCACATGAAAATTACCAGTAGGAGGTGGTCGCACGTGTGAACCTACTTCACAAAAGATAACCTCAATTTTTATTTATAAATTGACTTGTTTTAATGGAACAAAAGAAGTAATTTTTTAATCATTTGTCTAGGAAAATCTGAATTTGCTGTAACCATACAGTAATAAAAGAAGGAAAAGAAAAGAAACAAGGGGGGAGAGAGAGACAGAGAGCGGAAACTCAATCAATATAATAAGCTATGAACGAATTTAGTTAGATGTAACTAGACATGGGCTCAGTTCTGGTTAGAATAGCAACAATATTCAACAATTCTGAAATGGAACTGGAATCATTGTCGCCAGTTCCAGAACTGGAACTGAAATCATGGCCACCAGTTCCGAAATTAGAACCGGCCTCAAACGGTTCGATTCTAGTTTCAACTGTTGAGGAATCGTGAATCGGCGGTCACATGAGGCCGATGGTTCCGAGCCATGGAAACCGAATGTTCATATTAGATGCTTATAAGTTTATATAGATATAAAATAAATAATTATATACAGAGTAATTTGTGCTATTATTTATAAATTATTTAAATAATATTTAATATATTTTTGTAACTTGTTTAGTTGTTATATTTTTTATTTATGTTAGAATTAAATTAATATTTGATATGAGATATAAGAAACAATCTTTATGAACTAAAAATGTTAAAATATCTAATGAATTTATAAATTACAATACATTTAAAATATTGAGAAAATTATTTTTAAATATTTATAATTAAACAACAAATAAAAGGAAAAAAATTGAACAAAAAAAATCGGCAAAAAGTCAGAATCGGAACAAGATTCAGAACCGTGACGGAACAGGAAACCACCCCAAAACCGTCCCCTAAGATTTCAGTTTCGGTTCTAATTTTCTTGGAACTGGAACCTACAATTCTAGACCGGGTTCATGTTTAGAAGTAACTATCAAAAACATGGGATTAAACTAGTGATATTTTGAGCCAAGGCAAATGAAAGTTCAGAGCATTCCATTACAATTCTAGAACCGGGTTCATGTTTAGACGTAACTATCAAAAACATGGGACTAAACTAGTGATATTTTGAGCCAAGGAAAATGAAAGTTCAGAGCATTCATTGGCAACATTTATGATTCTATTTCTCTATGTTCCCTTTGAACCCAAAAGAAACAAAAAATAAAGAAAAAATTTATTTATTTTTTTAGAAAAAAAAAAGTGTGTGGGGAGGGGGGGCCTTCAAACAACTTTTTAGGATCCTTTCTAGTCTAGGGGTTGGTCAAAAACCCGCGGCTTCGACCGGGACCTGAACCGGAAAAAACCTGACCCGCGGGTCGGGTTTTTTTCGGTTCGGGTCCGGTGCATTTCGATTTTTTTTTCTTTTTCCCTTTCGTACATAGCTGCGGGTCTAGGTCTGGTTTGGTTCGGTGCTCCCTCCAATTTTGGATTTTCTAAACTTAAAACCTATAAAATTATAATGCTCATTGGCGTAAGTCAGGGTTCGAACACACAACCTAAGATTGATAAACCAATCTTAAGGAAAGCTAATTAACCACTCCAGCAACTCTTTGTTTTGTTATTTTTTCTTCTTATTATTGTATTATACAACAAATTAAACTATTAAATCATTTAATATTTTTTCAGTTATATTAATAATTTTAAATTACATCACACATGTATTTCACAATCTAAACAAAATTAAAATTTTTATATAAATGTACAAAGAATTGATGTAATTTAACTGTGTATAATATTTTTTATATAAATGTACAAAATGTAAATACTATATACTGTAAATAATATTTTAGCTGTATATATATATATAAGCATAGTATTTAAATTTGAAATAATATATAAATTTATGAATGAAATATTATTTATTTTTTATATAAAAAATTTTAACTGTGTATTTCACAATTATTACAAAATAAAAATTTTAATTGTGAAATACTGTGTAATTTAAACTGTGTACAAATAGTAAAGAGAAGAAAAACACAAAATGTAAATTATACCATTAGTTTATATAGTATTATAATATATATTGTATTTTAAAAAACTATTATAATATATGTAGTATAAATAATTGATATATAGATAAACATATAATATAATAAAGATAATAAAATAATATAATAAAACAAAAAGTAAAAGAAGTGGCTAATCAGCTTACCTTAAAATTAATTGTTAAACTTAGGTCATGTGTTCAAATCTCATATTAAGTAAAAATAATATAATTTTGAAACTTTTTCAAAAAAAGTTTGGTGATAAAGATGGGTAAAATTTATTACACGGGCGGGTCGGGTCGGGTCTGAGCTTTGCCACCCCTAATCCTTTCAAAGACAAATTTTACTATTGTTATAAATTTCTTAAGAAATTTCCTTCAAACATTAATTTTTCTACTCAAAGAAAAAAAAAAATCTCCGTCCAAACAAAATATTCACCCAAAAAGGAAAAAGTGGTAATTTTGGTCCCTTTTATTTGAACTTGCTGCACTTTTAGTCTCTTACGATTCATTGTTGCAAAAATAATTCCTTATATTTTCATGTTGTTGCAGTTTTGGTTCATGTGACTTGTTATGACCATTTTTAAACAGTTAACAGTTTCTGCTGGCTTTTTGAATGATGAAAAGGGATTTTTTGCTGTTGTGATTTTCATACTATTGAGTGGTCCGTGTAATAATTTATACCCATCTAGATAAATCACGGAGGGGAACTTAAATTGCTAAGAACGAGCCAACTGGTATGCAGTTTGGTGATAAAGATGGGTAAAATTTATTACACGAGCCATTGAGAAATACAGAAATTATGAGAAAACTCCATATTTTTTTCATTTCAAAAGACCCCAAAAACTGTTCGCCTTCCATTTGACGGCTTAAAACTGTTCATAACAACTCACATGGACAAAAACTACAATAACATGTAAATGTAAGAAACTATTTTTACAATAATGAAATGTAAGAGACTAAAATTGCAATAAGTCCAAATAAAATGAATAAAAATTGTCATTTCTCCATCCAAAAATAATGAAAACATTGTAATTTTTATTGCTAGAGGCAAAATAAGCAACCACTTGATTGCGAGTATTTGTTTTAAAGAAATAGAAAAGAAAATCAAGGTACTATTGGCGAGAACCAAATTATCTCACGCGTCTTTGAGATAGTAGTTGAAGTCCTTTTCACCAGAAAGGACCAAGTTGTACAAGTAGAATCAAAATGGACAAGTCATGAATAAAAGAAATTTTTTTTTTTTTGGAGAGATTCTTTAACCTACTACACCTTTAAGGCCTGTTTTTTCATTTTGATTTTAGTTTTAATTTTGATTTTAATAATAAATTTAATATATTATAATTAATTTTCATCAATTTTAATATAACTTTTTACGATTTAATTATATATATATTTTATATTTTTAATACACTTTTTATTTTATAAAATTATTTTTTAAAAACACATTTTCTAAACTGTGAAAAAAAACGTGCCCTTAGAGTCAGGAAAGAAAGAAGTTGGTGCTGATTCCAATAACTTTGAATTGCCCCAATTTTAAGGTACCACAAAGGAATTCTTGTGGATAGGATTCATTCTTGGATCTCCATTTTGCCTGGAGTGGACTACTTCCACTTATTTTCTTTGCTTTCTTTAGCTTTGGAAGGGACTTTGCCAATTTGATGGGAGTCAATGAAATGATGAATCAGTTTTAGAGTATTGACATTAATAATAAGCAATTTATTTGGTCCTTTAAATTAAGGGTTAAGTGTAAAAAAAATCTCATAGTTTCATAAACTAATAAAGAACTCCCTCGTGGTTTAAAACCCGCCCCCGTGATTTGCCCAAAACCAAGAGTTGGTGGAAGTTAATATTAACTAACAGAAGGGACTTAAAAATAAAAATAAAAACTAACAACAGGGACTTAAAAATAAAAATAAATAATTACAGGGACTTAAAAATAAAAAAAGAAGACAATGAACAGTTACTGTTCATTGCTTCCCCACACCCCTCCTCCGCCTTCCTCCCCTCCCCCTCCTCTCCTCCCTCCTCCCTCCTCCCTCCCTCCTCCTCATCAAACCACCACCACAATTCAATTTCTTCATCAATTTCCTATTTGATTGATTCGTTGACGGAACATCGAAGCAACGGTGGTGGTGTTGATGGCAATTTCTTCATCAACTTCTGGGTTTGGATGGCAATGTTGATGGTTTTTTTGTTTTTTGTTTTTGGATGTGAGGTTGGAATGGTGATGTTGATTTTACGAGGAGGAGTGAGGAGGTGGAGGGGAGGCGGACTACGGCTTCTGCTAGATTTATAAAATTCCAGTCGCCAAGTGGAAGGTGTTAAAGAATAGGATACTTCAAAGCTGGGGTACTGTATTCTAGATTTGTAATCCTCTCCCATTGATCGGTGTCAATTGGGCGGTTTATGGGTTTGGTCAATTTTGATCCGCACCTAACGAGTTATGATTTAATTTGACCCGTTTGTCGGTTGGGTCATGTTCGAATTAGATTATAACCCGCTTAACTCACAGGTCAATTTGTTTGATCCAATAAGTCAAATTTACTTGACCCAACGGGTTATAACCCGCTCAACCAGTAGTTTAACCCGCAAATTAATATTTGAAAAAAAAATTTTTCCAATACTTTTAAACAATATGCCTTCCACACTCACCCACTCCCTCTCCTACCTACACGCACTCCAGTCTTCAATTCCCTTCCAAACCCGTACCCCAAAAACAATTAATTAATTATATATATATATATATATATATATATAACAAAAGTGCTCTAGCGTATTTACAGTACTTTTATGTATATATATTCATATGCATGTATACTAGATTTATATATATACGTATATACTCTATATATATATTTACGTCTATATATATATGGTTAAAATTATTTAATGTAATTTTATTTTAAAATATCATTTAAAATAATTTTATATGAGGAAATTAGGTCATCGAGTCATGACTAAACGGATCGACCCGTTTAATTCGACGGGTCGACCTATTGCTCCACCTCGTTTAACCCGACGGATTAACCCGTTTAACCCGCGGGTCAATTCGTTTAATCCGACTGTCGACCCATTTAATGTGACGAGTCGACCCATTTTCCCTAACGGGTCGACCCATTTACCCAACAGGTTGTCCCGTTTAATTTGGCGGGTCAACCCGTTTAATCCGACCGGTCGACCAGTTGAATTCAACGGGTCAACCCGTTTAATTCAATGGGTCAACCCGTTTAACTCAACAGGTCAACCTATTTAATCTGACGAACTGATCCATTTAACCCGACATGCTGACCCGTTTAACTCAACGGATCAAGCCGTTTAACTTGACAAGTCAAACTTTTTTGACACTTAATTATTACTTTTAAATTATTTTTCTATGAAAATATTTATTATAACACGTGAATACGCGAGTGAATAAATAAATAAATATATATATATATAATATTTCAATTTATAAAAATAAAATGAATTATTTTATTTATTATTCACATGTCATAATATATATATTTGTCTTAAAAAAACTACGACATACACACCCACCTAGACACACACACAAACACACACACACACAGACACACATAACACAAATCAGAAATCACATATGCATCATATGTGATTCATGTGACCCGCGGGTCAGATCTGCATTAATGCAGCCTGACCCGCACGAGTCAGTCATTAACAAAAAAAGCAAATGGATTGGCCGGGTTGTGAAAAAAATAAAACCCGCGGGTTGACCTTAATCCGACCCAACCCAACCTGCTAAGTACTGGTCAAAATTCAGCCCGTGACTCGTTCGACTAATAACCCGTTCAACCCAACCCAACATGTTAAAAAGGCAGACGGGTTGGGTCTGATTGAAGGGTCACAGGTCAAATTGACACACCTATCCCCATTTCTATGTATCCTTGTGTGATTTAATTTCATATGTCCATAATTTCTACAGGTGGCGTTGTGCACGAGAAAGGCCTGTGGCGTAGGAGGGGGGAGGGAGGAGGGGAGGAAGGCAGAGGAGGGGTGTGGGGAAGACAATGAACAGTTATTGTTCATTGTCTTCTTTTTTCTTCTTCTTTTAGTCCCTTTAGTTAATTTTTTTATTTTCAAGTCCCTATTGTTAGTTTTTATTTTTATTTTTAAGTCCCTACTGTTAGTTAATATTAACCTCCGTCAATTTTATGGTTTTGGGCAAACTACGGGGAGTTCTTCACAGGTTTTTAAATCACTGGAGGGTTCTTTATTAGTTTCTAAAATCACGGGGTTCTTTACCCTTAACCCTTAAATTAGAGACCCCAACCTTTTCACATCATTTTATTTTATTAATATTGAATTTTTTAACCTAAAAAATAAAATTTGAATGCTTTCATTCAACAAGAGAGTGGTTAACATATTGTATATGTCATTTTCAATTTCTTTTGTCTAGTTATAATATTAGTAGTTACTTTGCTTTCCATTCTTTTCCTTATTTACGTGCAGTAGGAATTAGATTATTAATAGGTATTATGCATGTTAATCTAGTTTGGCTATTTAATTCTCTTTTCTTTCCGTCTTTAAGTACTTTCGTACACCACGACTCCATCCTAATTAATCATGTCAAGCATGTATATTACCTGCACGAGTAATGATAGACTCAGCAACAAATAATAGCAATTTTTTGATAACAACTCATGTGGCATGTATTCATTGGCCAATTATGTGATATTAATAAAAATATAACCAATTAATGCATGTCATATGAGTTGCTATTAAAAAGTTGTTATGATTTGGTGGTGAGCCTATCTTTATTCATTACTGCACTTTTGTTTCTTTTCATTGTTTAGTAGCTAGTTAATTTATCTGACAATTACATGATGTAATACTAGTTTAGATTCTTTCTCAAGACCGAATTCTTCATTCAATTTAACCAATGCAAGTTCCTGTCAATTCTCTGTTTATAGGTCTAAAGTTTTTTTTTGGATTGTTTAGGTAACTATGACACTTAGGTTTCGTTTGATAAAACTTATGTTTGAAAACTTAAGTTTGAAATCTGAATTCATTAAGACTGAAGTCTGAAATCTAAAGATTATAGTCTGAAATCTGAAAATTAAAGTTTGAATCTTATTAAGTAATTAAACATTAACAAAATTAATTTTATTTTTAACATTGAATATACTTTTATTATTTATCAAGTTATATAATAGATGATAATATATATTTTTTAATTATATATAGTTATAAATTTTAATTTATTTTTATTTTTTAATTGATAAATTTTTTTTAAAAATATAAAAAACATAAAATAAAATTAAATAATGATACAAAAAGATGAGAAAATTGAAAAAGAAAAAATTTTGTTTAATTCAGATTCAGTGATAAATGATTCACTCATCACTTATTTTGTAGGCCAGAATTATACTTATTTTTTAGACCCACTTAATTAATTAAGTTATTCGGGTTTTTGTTATCAAACGCACTTAATCATTAAGTACTTAACTTCATAATCACGACTTATGATTAACAGTTATCAAACACACTTAATTGAATAAGCCCTTAATCACGACTTATGATTAACAGTTATCAAACACACTTAATTGAATAAGCTCTTAATCATTAATTTAAGTGTTTAATCATAGTTATCAAACAAAGCCTTAATTAATCTGAAATAATTTAAAGCCAATTAAATCATTTGAGGCGTCCTCAGATGGGTGATTTGATTAGTGGTAAATTTGTCATTGGGTAAAGAGAATAGACGAGTAAGTCAAACAGTCCTACGTCAGAGCCTGTTTGGCTAGAATTGAGTTCCCATATTTTGTAATGTTGTTGGTCCGTTAAATCTTGTAGAGCGTCTCTCTAGGTTGCTAGCCAATTAGATAAGTAATAAGTGATGCGTCATCCTGGCTATCGAGAAAGTAAAGGGGAATGAGCTTATGCATAACGCGTCGTCGGCAGCTATAGCTAGTTGATTTATATTTGTTAAACGAATCTATGCATTAATGAACGAAGTCCTTAAATTAGTATAAAATCATCTTTATAAATTGAGTTTAATCTGTGTTTTGATTTTTGTTGATTTTTATTTGTTAAAAATCCTGAATGCGATTCTCTTCTCTCAATTGTTTACCACTAACTGGAAGAAAGAAATTAATCATGTTTTCTGTAGAGACGACCATACTCATTTAGTACTAATGTCTCTCTCGAAATTGAGTAAATTATTTTTGCTGTAAAAAAAGATGCACCAATAAATCACTAAACTTGATCATTTCAACACATACAAAATAACCAATAATTAATAATCAATAACTAAACCTTATATTAGCCCATTCCCTTAGAATATTAGCTACTAAAAAACTAGAGAACTCAATAAAGAAAGTATAATGAACATGAATTAAAAGAAAAGTCTTTTTCCAATAAATAAACCTCTGTGGTTCTTTGGTCTGGATTGAATCTTAGAAAGACAATTAGTGAGTCAAGAAGGAGGTAGAATTACAATTAGATAGGTGGTGGGTGTCAAAGAAATCTTCACGTTCTAGGGAAAAAATTTTGTGGTGCAGTTCGTAGTGTTGTGCTTGTGCCTTTCGATATCTAAAAGGAAAAACAAAAGAGAAGAAAGAAATATCAATCATTTACCTCCATCGATGTTTATGAAAATTACTAATAAATTTTTTTGAAGTTTTATAAAACTATCAACACCCTGAACTGACTAATAATATAAACATTAATTATTTCTTTCTGGGCTTCGTAAAATTACATTTGCCTATTTGTAAGTCAACAAATTCAATTCAAAACTCAAATTTTTTTATAATTAGGCAAAATAATCTCTTATCAGATCGTATAACAGTTCGACAAGTGATACTTTCACACTTAAAATGTTAAATATGTAATATTTTTTAAAGAGAAAATGGTGTATATTAAACTATTTCGCAAATTAAATACAAATTTTTGCCAAAATATGTACTTCCATGAAAGGATCGGTAGATTCATAAAACCTTAGGGACTTTTGGGGGTATTCACAAACCTCGAGGAAGGTAAATATAATTTATCCTACACTTTTTTGTCGAAAGAAGGGACAGTAGCACGTTGAGGGACCATCACAAGAAATGTAAGAGAGTTTTTCTTTTTCTTTTTCTTTTTTGGTCAAGGACTAAGGCTATGTTTTCTGGGTAAAATACATTTATACCTCCTTCGAAATTTGTGAAAACTACCAAAATTTTCCTGTGATTTTATGAAACTACCAATACCTCATTGGACATTCAAATTTCGACAAAAATTTGTATTAAATCTGTCAAATGATTCAACACGCACCACTTTCCCCTTAAGAAATATTGCATTATTCAATTTTTTAAAGGCGAAAGTATCAGTTGTCCAACTATCATACTGTGACAAGAGATTGTTTTGTCTAATTACAAAAAAAAAAAATTCAGTTTTGAGTTCAGTTTTTTGACTCACAAAGGGACAAATGTAATATTACGATGCCAAAATGAGATAACTGTTATATTTTAACTCGGTCCAAGGGGTATTGGTAATTTCATGAAACCACAGGGAAATTTTAATAGTTTTGACAAATCTCGAGAAAGGTAAATATAATTTACCCATGTTCTTTTCCATTCTCGAAAAATTGTCACTTTTATTCTTCAAAATTTTACATAGAAAACCAACCTCATTTTCTATCTAATTTAAAATTTAAATTTCTCTCTAAATTTTCATTCACATAAATTAAAAAAATAACATAATTATTACATTTTTTTTTTCTTTTTCCTACACAAATTCTAAAAGAAATTTTCTCAGAAAAAAATTTCTTCCCTAAAACTAAAATTTTCAATTGGATCACAACCTGTGACAAGTTGCCCGGAAAGGGAAAAAAAAAAATAGAAGAAGAAGTTTTCCTTCTTTTTTATTAAATAAAAAAAATAATAATAAATTGGCAATTTTAATCATTCAGTCCCTTGCATTTAGATGTTGTTGTAGTTTGACATGTTATGACTAGTTTTATGCAATTAAATGAAAGGTTAGCGATTTCTGAGAGTCTTTTGAAATGAAAAAGGAAAAAATAGAGTTTTTTCGTTATTTCTATATTTTTCAGTGGCCCATGTAATCATTTTTACCATACCAAATTACAGATCAGTTGGTTCGTTTCACTAATTTTTGTTCCTCTCTGCGATTTATCTAAATAAGTATAAATTATTACGCGGGCCACTAAATACTATAAGAATCACATGAAAAAAACCCCTAATTTTTTTTTCATTTCAAAAGACGTTTACAATTTGACTGTGTAAAACTGGCCACAACAACTACCAAGTCACATAGACCAAAACGGTAACAACATACAAATGCAAGAAATTATTTTTACAACAGTGAAACGTAACAGACTAAAAAAAATGTAAGGGACTGTTTATTTGATCCTCTTTCAATTTTAATCTATTTATATCATATCAATTTTGTATTGTATTTGGGATAAATTGCATTTATCCTTTCAAAATTTGAAAAGAAACTACTATTATTTCTCTATGTTTTAGAAAACTATCATTATTCCATGAATGTTCAAATCATGTTCAAGTAAAAAAAGAATCAACGAGATTTGTGTTCATTATTTTTTACTAATAGAAAATTGCTCCAATTTGACCAAACTTGAAGTTAATTGTTGTGTTGACATAAACTTAAGGAATGATGATAATTTCTCAAGTAACATAGTATAATTGTATTTTTGTAAAAGCCCCAACCCTTGTAAATTTTTTTGACTTAATTGTCTTTTGCTTATTTGTGTGATCATGGTATTTTTACTTTCCCATGAATTAACAAAATAGGTCTTTTACCCCATTTAACTAATTAGTAATCAAAGGAAAAATCGTGTGATGATATTTATGCCCTTCACTTTATATTTTAATATTCATTCTATAATTAACGAATGCAAATATAATAAAAATTTCAAAACAGCCATCAAGGTTTGGTATAAAATTAAAACATATTTCGATATTTGGAAGGCATAAAAAAACTATTGGCTCAGTAATGACCTACTTAATTTTTTAAAATGACTAAAATACCCTCAATTCATAAATAAAAATATCAATTGGTGAATGGCATTTTGGGTATTTCATAAAAATTTAGAGAGCGGGAAACTTTTGATGCTTTCGTAAAAATGCCGTATTTCTCATGTTATTTTAATGATAGTTTGGAAACCATAATAAAGATCAAAAGGCATAGATGTTATTGGACTTTTTTTTTATATTTGATTTTTAATACCTGTTTAACCCAGGTTAAAACTTAAATACTCTCAAAATATAGGGTGCAAAAGACAATTAAACATTTATTTTTTACATAGTGTCAAAAATAACTTTCCCTAGCCATATCATTTGCCATCCCACCAGTATCCGACCCTAGTCTAAGTAGTCCGCCAACAGTGACGTCAACCAACCAGTGTCACAATCCAAAAGACACATTGAACCACAAAGTCCAATTATTCACCACCCATGTCGCCTCCCTCACATTATTCCACACGTAACCGCTGCTTCTCATTCATTTCCCTCAATTCTCACAACAAAAGCCTAACTTCGAATTTCTTCATATATACACACATTTCCCATAACGCACATCTTCACCTCTATCACGCAACTGCAAAACCAAACCCTTTTTCCCTCTTTTCCCTCCATCGGGCCAAAAGGGTAGGCGGCGCAATCTCATCGAATCAAAGCATTTTTTTTTCTTGAGGGAAAAACACAGAGTCGCACACAAAGCAGATAATTCGTCCATCCAAGTCACAGAAGCAGGAAAGTTTTGAGATGGAAGTGACCCTTGAAGACTTGAAGAAGAGAATGGCTGATTTTGCTAAAGAAAGGGACTGGGATCCGTTTCATAGCCCCAGAAATCTTCTCTTGGCTATGGTTAGTGGTGCCTTCTCTAGTTTTAATTTTGCCTGCCTAAGTTTTTGTCTTTTGAAATCTGCTCTAGTTCTGTCATCTAACTTGTCTGTTTTTACCTGAAAATGTGTCACGTTTTTAAAAATTTTTCTTGTGGTGTGAAGAGAAAAGTTATAAAGTCTTGGTCTTTCTTAAATAAACCATACCCCGCTTGCATTGACTGTTCATTACTTCCATGATTGAATGTGCGGTTGTCCTTTGCGTCTCCAAAGAGAAAAGGAAAAGGGTTCTTCAGTATTTTAGCGGGTTAAGCTATTTTGCTTCTGTTGTTAATGAAATTCAAGGGAAAGTTTCAATCTTTTTGGTGATTGCAGAAGGAATACCCTTTCTTTTTTTCTTTTTCCCTCTTCCTTTTCTGTTTCCTATTCTGGATATGGTTAAGCGTGTTGATGGGTTGTTTTTCTGGAAAGAAAATATATGCATTTATGAGTTTTCATTCCATTGAGATAGAACCCATACTGCAGAAAAACTTTCTTTTCCTTTCTTTATTGCTTGCTTTCTTGGGAATCAAATTGACCAGTCCTACTTATCCACCGTATGTCTTTCTGTTTACTCCAGAATATGATTATAACACAGTAGTCAGAATACACAGACAGAGAGCACTGCCTCAGAATTGTGACATTTTTGAGTATAAAAATTTACACTAAAATTTTAGCATTACTGCCCTACAGCCCATTGAAAAATGAAAAAACCTTTTTTTTTTGGGTGGTCTGACTAGCCCTTTTTTGAATTGTTCCTTTTTTTTCTTTAATTTCCTTTGTAATTAATATGGTTTTTTTTTTTTTTTTTTTTTGGCCTAAGATAATCATACGCATGCACACTATCACTCGTAACTGCAACAAATTAGTATAAGGAACTCAACCAATAGTACCACATAAAGTCCGGTAACATATATTCTCATTTTGCTTTAAGGTTGGAGAAGTGGGAGAATTGTCTGAGATTTTCCAGTGGAAAGGTGAGGTGCCAAGAGGACTCCCAGATTGGGAGGATGGAGAGAAACAGCATTTGGGTGAGGAGCTATCAGATGTGCTGCTGTACCTGGTTAGGCTGTCTGACATTTGTGGGATTGATTTGGGCAAAGCAGCTCTGAGAAAAATTGAGCTGAATGCCCTCAAGTACCCAGTCAACCTTTGTAAAGGTTCTTCCAAAAAGTATGAACAATGCCACAACAGCACAGCTGAAAACACCTCAACTAGTAGCATCAGCAGTGAGAATGGAAATGGTGTACCCAATGATGGTGTTTGATCTTTCTTTGATTTTGTGTCCTTTTCTCTCTGGCTGTAGTAGTAGTTGTGCTTTAGTGAACAACCAGCCAGAATTGCTTTCTTTTCTTGTTTTTCCTTGTTGAAGCAGATATGGTATAGTACTTTTGTGGGACACTCATGAGGCAGAAGTAACAGCAGTGGTTTTTTCATCCCTTTGGCCTTTTAATGGATTGCTTAGTTTCAATTTTATCTTGTGATTCCAATTATATGTGCCTTATATTAAGGTAAATCTTACCCAAAGGGCAGAGAAAAAGCACACTAGTGTTATGGTTTTAGTGCAAGTTTGAACCAATTGTTAATGCTCATTGTTTTTCTCGACTGTACATGATAATTAGATATGTTATATATGACCGACTTACATAATAGGATAAAGTAGTATGGCAAAGGATTAGTAGTTATTGTATTTGTGAGAAATTGAAGGTGAACATGAATTGGTTATCTAATCAATATTTGCATTGCATCATGTTGTGCTTGTGCATATTATAATGACAATGTATGATTTCTTTTTTTTTGAAAACGGTTTTTAAAACATATTTTTAAAAAATAATTTTATAATATAAAAAGTGTATTGAAAATATAAAAATGTCGAAAATCAAAACCAAAAAAAACATGCCCTTAACATGTGTATGGATGAAATTTTGTAGTTTTCTGTCACACTAATTTTTTTTAAACCCTCCTTTTTCTCCCATTGCATGGGCTTTATCTTGACTAAAGAAAACGTTTGATTTGTCTTCATATAATTTGGAGTGAATGTTTCACAGTACTAGAATCGACAATTGGTAACTTAGATTTAACCCAACTGATACACATCCTTCCCTAAGAACAAGGGTACCATAAGATTTTGCATGAATTTTACCTTAAAATGAATAAGACCAATTACATTTATCTTGCTCAAGTTTTGATAAAATTATAAATTTTTATTCAATTTGTCTACACAAAAAATAAAAACTTGTATATGTGAGTCTAACAGTTCCACGATGTGCATATCGAGTTTAGTATTTAATACAACGCATAGTTTCATGATGCGAATATCGATTTTAGTTTTTAATACAACGTAGTTATGTTTTGAAAACACGTGTATTATTATAAATTCTAATGTATTGCATATACTATTAATGTATCATGGTTATGAGTTAACTGCCGAATTATTACATATCGCTATAGCATTTAATGAATCGCGTATAGATCTGATATATTGTGTGTCGCTGCTGAAGTATCACGGTTATATTAAATATATCGCTATAGCCTTTGGTGAACCGCGTAACCCGTATAGCTATGATATATTGAATGTAACTGTTGAGGTATTGTTGTTATATTAAGCATATTGTTATAGCCTTTGATGAATTGTGTAGCACGTATAGCTCTGATTATGTTGCGTGTAACTATTAATGTATTGCGGTTATTTAAAACAATAAGTATCGTATGTAATGAAAAAAATAAGCGCGTATTGAGTTTAGTTTTTGATGTATAGCATATTGATAAAAAGAAAATGCCTGTCAGTTTTAGTAGCTAAAATATCAATGGCGGACCATTAGACAGTCGGTTTATTGTATTTAGATGCTGAAGTATTGCATATCGTTTATAAGTGTTAAAATATTAAGTTTAATATTTGAGATAGAGTGAACTGCATAAAACACCATATGACCTTTTACAAAAAATGACACTCTTTTAAAATGTTTTTTTTTTTTATCACGCAACTATCATTTTTGCTCGAAATATACCACTCCGTCAATGTTGTCCGTTAACTCACCAACAAATGGAAATAGTTATGAGTAAAATCGTCAATTTCCTTTTCATTACATTATTTTCATTATTATAAATTTTTTTGGGAAAAATTTATAATAAAACAATAATAAAGGGACACTTTTGCAATATTTAAAAAGTTGTAAACCCTAACCCTTGCCACTGTTCATCTTCCCCAAAATAACATTTTTTTGAAAAAAAAAACAGCAGCCATTTTCAGCTTCTTCACCATTTGAACAACCCATTTCTTGAATTCGATCGATTTCAGTTGTTTCTTTTTTCTGTTTTTATTTTACTTTTAGGCGTGCCCTTTTGTTCAGAGATAAGCATGGAAAAGGACAAATTCACAATCGATTTCAATCCCAATTCGAATCGATTTCCAAATCCCCTTTTCTTGAAACTTTTCAGAAATCCCAAATGGCACCCAAGGCCGAGAAGAAGCCAGCAGAAGAGAAGAAATCCGGGGCAACCCGAGAAAGCTCCGGCTGAGAAGAAGCCAAAGGCCGGGAAGAAGCTCCCTAAGCACGCCGTCTCTTAGATTTGCATCTGAACTGACGCCTCTCCTCATCTCGTGCATCTCCAACCTTCATCAGTAGCAGCGTCGCCGCCGTCGTCGCCGACAACCACACGCCACCATGGGTAAGACACGTGGTATGGGAGATGGGCGTTAGCTGAAGACCCACCGCAGAAATCAGAGGTGGGCTTATAATAAATCCCATCTGGGTAATGAATGGAAGAAACCATTTGCTGGTTCATCACATGCCAAAGGAATTGTTCTTGAGAGAAGCTAAGCAGCCCAACTCTGCTATTAGAAAGTGTGGTCTTGTTCAGCTGATCAAGAACGAAAAGAAGATTGTTGCTTTTGTGCCTAATGATGGTTGTTTGAACTACATTGAGGAGAATGACGAGGTTCTGATTGCTGGATTTGGTCATAAGGGTCACGCCGTGGGAGATATTCCCAGAGTTAGGTTCTCTTCTAGCTCTGTTCTAGGGGGTCTGTTAAAGGAGAAGAAGGAGAAGCCAAGGTCTTAAAAGTGTAACTGGGAAATATTTTGGCCATGTTATTTTTGTTTCGTTTTGAAAATAATTTTGGTTTTAACAGTAAATTTAATATATTTTAATTATATTTTATTATTTCTAATACAACTTTTTACTATTTAACATCTATTTTTTACATTATAAAATTATTTTTCAAAACTTGTTTTAAAAATCGTTTTCAAAACGTTTAAAAAGAACATGTCCTTTATAATAAGTCTGTGTAGTTTTGTCTAGTTAATTCTAGCTTTAAAATGTTTCCACTTTGAACTTAATGACCTTCTCTATATCTATTTAAAAAATATTTGCATCTCATGATTGAAATTTGTGTTTTGTGATATAGGGCTTTAATAGTTTTTAATGATTAGATTAGAATCAAGAGTAATCGAAGCTTTTGGCTGATATGGGTTGTTTTGTGAGAATCTTCTCGATTCTTGTTTTTTTGAACTTTCTGATTCAATACAAGGCTCTTATTTTCATTTAAAAAAGAAAAGAAAAAGACAAGGATGGAAAAGATCAGTGGTGTTTGCAGATGAGAGCTTTCAAGAAGTGCAGAAAATGGTTGCTGTTTTAAAATTTGTAAAAAAAATTATTTTGGAGAAGATGAACAGGGGCTAGGGTTTGCACATTTTGAAATATTGCAACAGTGTCCCTTTATTGTTGTTTTATTATCAATTTGCCCCAAAAAATTTATAACAATGGAAATAATATAAAGAAAAGGAAATTGATGATTTTACCCCTAACTATTTCCATCCGTCAGTGTGTTAACAGACAATATTGACGGAGTAGTATGTTTCGAGCAAAAATGATAGTTGGGTGATATAAAAAAAAATATTTTAAAAGAAAGTGTCATTTTTTTACAAAAAGACATAGTTATGTGATGTTTTATGCAGTTCATTCTTTGAGATATTAACTTTCGATATTGAAGAATCACTATTATGGTAAAACAAGTGTCGCGAGGTTCTATCATATAATACAACTAATTTTCTTTTCATAGGCCATGGCACCCTTTTATTATTACAAAATGGAAATATTAAGTATAACGAGGCCGGACAAGGTAGTTCGGGCGATGGTCCAGGGCCCAATAATTGTAAGGGCTCATTTATCTTTATAAATATAATACGATGTAGTAGTACTTTTTACTTACAAAATTGAGAAAATTTTTATAAGGGGTAGTGAAAATTTCAAAATAAAAAAAGTATAAATTTCATATAATTTTTAATAAGGATAGTAAATTATTAACCAAATATTAGATAATAAAATTTTATTTTTATAAACAAAAATACCCCTATTTTATTAGGATAAAATTATTCTAATCAATAAAAAACAATAAAGTGTCCTTACTTAATTATGGAACTTCCAACCCTTATGTCATTCGTTTCTCTTGTAGGAGTTTTGAAGAGTATATGTTCCTTTTCTCAATGTTTCCTCCACCATGGCCCATCCTTGCCCTATTTCTTTCCCGTTGTCTCTGCTTTTTATTATTATAATTATTTTTAATCCTTCTTTCATAATTTTCTGATTTTTCTATTCAAAATTTTCAGAACAGAGCGTCCTATTCCAAGGAAATCATGGCTTTTTTTTCCTTCAAAATTTCATATAAAGAAATAACCTCATTTTTTTACTCAATTCAAAGTTTTTAAATTTTAAACTTCTTTCTAAATTTTTACTCACATAAATTCAAAAAATAATACAATTATTACACTTTTTTTTTTATTTCCTACATAAATTTCCAGAAAAAATTTCCTCCACACAAATATTTCTCTCCTAAAATTCAAATTTCCCAAATAGGTCACCAAAAGAACGAAACCTTTTGTGCACTACCCTCAAGTGCAATGGACGTTCCAAGGTTTACCAAACAACCACTTGTAACCCTCGTGCACACCCATGGCTGTGGCTTCGAGGCAAAATCCATTTTAACATAGGAGGTTGTTATTTACATCCATTATGTGTATATATAAAGTGTATTTTGTGGGTCTCATTAAATTTAGTTCCTAAAATACCCATTAGTGGAAATTCACCTAAGAATGCCAAATATTAAACATTAAATTAAAAGTTAATGATTTGAAAATATACTTAACGGAGAGGTGGATACCTTATTCAAATTTGTATGTCCACAAGCTATATAATAATCTACTCTTAATTGGTTTAAATTTAACTTCTTCTCATCTTACTGAATTGTATTCGGACACACCCATAATAATCCCATAGAAATAGTAAATTCACCGGAGCATAGACGGAAGGCAGGTCGCATAAATTTTTGGGGTAAGAGATCCGAAATGTTTGCTTAAATTGTAATGGATTTTTACTTGAAAGCTTATTAATTTTGTTTAGGTGCCGGATAATTGTAATCCTAAACCAATGTATATCAATGTGTGTGTGTGTGTGTGTTTTTTTTTTATTTTATGGAAAGCAATTATATTAAGAGCCCTAGAAAATAGTCCAGTAACAATTGTGATACAAACTCCGGAGCATTGTTCCATTCACACACCAGATCCAGGCACGTAGCCCCAAACTTTGCTAGGTTATGCGCAATTGCATTCTTTGCCCTCTCTACCCAAAAAATTCTCGCACAACCCCCTGCCTTAGTACTATCCGCCATCTGCCCCACCAACTCCATCACCCCTAGATGAACTACCTCCTCGCCTCTAACTGCTAGGACAACCAAAGCTGCATCCCCGATGAATGAGCAGGACTGCCACCCCTTGAGTAGGATTAGCTCCATAGCTACCTTAGCCGCTAAGGCCTCCGCTTCCTCCGGTGAGGATACCCTTATCAACAGCTTAGCCATTTGCCGTCCCCATCACAACAGAAGATTCCCGCAGCTGCCCTAAGTGTGGCCGGGTGATATGCCCCATCAAAATAGACCTTAACTCCCAGCGGCGCCCTTTGCAATAGAGCAAAGTCCCGGAGTGTATCAGAGGGGCGCTCCGGGCACATATTGGCCATCCATAAGTTCCTCAGTGCAGCCGAGGCCGGTTGCACCACCCCCCGGATCCTGACTGGGTTCCCTATGTAATCTTTTGTTCCGCTGAAACCAAATCAGGTCTAAGGCGGTCACCGTGAAAGCCACCACATCCGGTTTTCCATGCAATAGAAGGTCCTACAACCACAAGTCCCCCAGATCCTATGGAAAAGGAAACCATCTCAGGACAACGCAGTCCCCGTAGTACAGCGCAAGTGAAGGGGCACTCGAAGAAAACATGGCGTAATGTGTCTGCTTCCGAATAGCAGAGATGACAAATCGTAGGCCCTGCCAACACGTGGAGATGCCCCAAAGCCTCCCCTGTGGTCAGGGTTGCCATGTAAACCTACCAGACAAAGTGCTTAACTCGAGGCGAGACTCCAAGAGCCCACATTTTCTGCTTACCTTTTTTATCTGGCTCTCACACCCAAACATCCCCCCCCCCCCCCCCCCCCCCCCCCCCCCCCACCAAAATGATCCAGAAGGGGGAGCCCCAATATCCCTTCCGCAGCCCCAGCAGAAAATAAAGATCGAACCAGTGGCTCATTCCACCCATGGGGTTCCTCTTGAATCAGCTCAGATACCCACTGCCGCATTTCCCCAGGTAGCCTTGCCCGTACATGCCTCGATAACAACCCCTTTACTGGGGCCCACGGATCCTCCCAAATCCTAGTGCCTATGCCAGACTCAATACGACATTGGACCCCCAGCCGAAGAACATCCATCCGTTGCAACGCGCTACGCCATGTAAACGAAGGCCAAGGCCCCAAGCCCGCTTGAAGTAGCGAGCATTCCTGAAAGTACTTTGCTTTGAACACCCGCCCCAGGAGAGACCGGGGCGCAATGAGCAATCTCCAAGCTTGCTTACTCAGCATTGCTAAATTAAAAGCCAGCATTTGCCTGAAACCCAACCCCCCGTCATGCTTACTTCTCGCACATTTATCCCATGATACCGAATGCATCCCCCTCTGCCTGCTCGACCTGTCCCACCAAAACTCCCGCGCTAGGGCTTGAATATACCTAAGCACCTTGTCCGGGAGCATGAAACACGACATAGCATAGGTCGGAATGGCCTGCACCACCGATTTGATCAACAACTCCTTCCCCGCCTTACTAAGTGACTTTCTTTCCATCCCTCCACCAGACATGCCACTCTCTCCCTAATAGAGTCAAAGACCTCATTTAGGGATGAGAATGAACACGAACGTTCACAAACAAACTCGAGCTCTCGATGAAAATGTTCACGAACATGATTTTTGGGCTCGATAATAAACGAACACAAACACGAACAAGGTGTTGAAAACTCGTTAATGTTCGTGAACATGCTTGATTAAAATATTAACTATATAATATAAATAAAACAAGTATATACAATATTAAAATTTTAAATAATATAAATAATTGAATCTTTATATATCTTTATATGTACATATATATCAATATTTGAGTTTAAATTGAATTTTGATTTTTATGTAAGTTGATATAGTATATTAAATTAACTAAACATCACAATTTTCTGTTAGATAATGCGAGATAGAATGCACGCGAATGTTCACGAACAAGTTCGGCTCCGTTCGATTAAAAAATAAACGAGCACGAATAAGATTTTAGGCTTGATAAATAAATGAACAATAAATCAACACGTCAAAACTCGGCCCGACTCGGCTTGTTATCACCCCTAACCTCATTCTTGCTCCGCCCTACCACACAGTAGCGGAGCTAGAAATTGTATTTAGTAGGGGCACAATAATAAAAGAAAAAAATTAAAAAATTATTTAGTAATTCTTTATATTTTCAATTTGAATGTAATTTTAGTTTAATCAATATCAATATTACTAATACTCCAGAAAACAAAAACATAATCTTAATATAGTTTGACTATGTGTTGTGAATCTTTCTAATACTTTAGAGAAAAAAATTAATCGTAACCTTAATACAAGTAGCTATGTGTTATTTATTACTTATATTTAATTAATAATTTAAAAAACTAGTGGGGGCACGTCAGGTTAATTTAATAAATTTTTAAAAAATTATATTAAATATACACAAGTCAAGGTATCATCCGCGAAAAATAAGTGCGAGATCCTTGGAACCCCTCTCGCTACTGCAATTCCACTAACTTTGCCACTGCATTGCAGATCATGCCACTATATCAATGTGTGTGTATTCTAGCGAATGGGATTACAGTGAATTTATTTTAAAAACTTGAATGGTGTTGATTCGGTTGTTTCAAAAGAGATTGAAACAACCGAATCAACTCCTGGTCTCAACATTTTATTATTTTTAAAAATGTTTTATTTGACATACATATAGTTATTAAATTAAAATCTGCTATTTTCATATTAATATTAAGCTTTCATATATAATGGGTCATGAGACATATAACATTATATATTTCAAATTAAATTTAAATTAATAAAAATAATAGGAATGTTATTAATAATTAGACATTATAATCGTCATCACAATTCCCCGTTAGGACGAAAATTCCTTTGAAATACACCTCGTACAGTGAAGATTCAAATTATGAAGAACTTAGGGAGTATGTGAAGTTTTTGAAACCTAAACATGTTGTACCAACAGTGGGTATTGATTAGGGGTGATAATTCGTGTCATGTCTATGTTATCGGGTTCGGGTTGACGGGTTGTTGTATCGATACCCCTCAACCCTAACTTTACCGTTTAATTATTTGCGTTGATCCATTTTAACCCGCGAACATTTCATATCGTGTTTTCGTGTAGTAGTATAAATCATTCATGTCAAATTCGGATTAGCGGGTTCCAGTGTTAATATTATCAACTTTAACCTTACTCGTTTAATTATTCACGTTATTCGTATGTTATTTTTGTATCGTGTCAGCCTTGTATTGATGTTGAGAAACTTCATAGAACACTTGTAAATCAACTGAGAAAGCATTTTGCTGGGTTGCTGGATGGAAACGATGCGGATGCACGTGGGTATTGATGTTTTAAAAGGGATAATGAGCTTTTCTAAAATAAATAAAAATTCCCTAAAAAATTCCATGGCGCACATGCATTCATGGAATATTGGACTAACATACAAAAGTGCACCGACTTGGTTTCACTTTTACAACTCATTATATTTTTTTTAATTTGGATTCTTATGTGCCAAACCCCCTTGGAATTCCACTAAATGTGCAAGATTGGTATAAAATTTGTTATGACTCACAAAATGCACTTTATGTTCAGGATGCAATAAATATTTTCCTTTTCTTAAATTATGTAAGGGTAGTAATGTCTAAAAACATAAAATTTTATTATCGTGGATAATTTACTGCATTTATTAAAAATTACTCCAAATATGAAATTTACACAATCATTTTTAGTTTTGAAACTGATGAGAGCATCTCAAGTACATCGACAAGTCCACAGACAAGTGAGTCCAGAGAAGCTGAGGAGGTTCGGGTTCTACACCGAGGCCCAACAATGCTTCAGGATCCAAGTCCATATAAAAGGGATTCACTTGTAGATATCATTGGGCCAATGACAAGAAGTAGAGCAAAGAATGTTCAGGAGACTCTCAACAACCTTGTACAAGCTTGCCGACAGGATGCTCAATTGATAGTAGAAGCCAACGCCTTGGAGAATAAAGCCAGAAAGGTTCAAATTGCAACTCTCCTTACAATTCTTGAAGAAGAGGCGCAATTCCCTATTCCACAATGAAGAGAATGTTGTTTCTTGAAGTTCTTGAAAACGCCGGAAGGTTCTTGGACTTTAAAGAGACGTTTCTTGAAGTTCTTGATTTTCTTGAAAATCTTGAATTTCATATTTTGCAGAATCTTGAAAAACTTGATTCCGAAATGATTCCGGGAGATTCCAGAAGATTCCGGAAGCTCCCTACACCATTCCATCATGCGCCATCAACAAGTGGGCCTAACCACTATGGAGTCCATTCCACATCACCAAGTTCGGCCAGCCCATCAAGAAGCCCACACGCAAGGCCTAGTCCATTAGGGTTTGCGAAATTAAGGTTTAGGGTTTGGGGGAAAATACAGGTTTGTGCATGTTCCCTATTTTGCCCTTAGTTTATTAGTTTCCAAAAAGGATCCCTTCTTGATCTCCTTTTTGGAGTAGGATTTTCAATTCCTTTTCCTTCTTGTTTTTACTTGTAATTTCGGCTGCCATTAGATTAAGGTGACCGAATTTCCTTTTCTTTTTACCATTACCCACTTCTTTTAGGTTTTGGTATTGTAAAGGAAATCAATCTCTTGATTGGTTTCCAATTCTAATTCTTTTCCTACTTCTTTTAAGGTAGAATTTCGGCTGCCCCTTTGCCTTATAAATAGGCAGCCGAAACCTGCATTATAATACAAGTATTCAGATCTTAAAACTATTAGTTTGAGTACTCTCCCTTTATTGCTTTATGTATTTTGCATGCTGGTAATTTATATATTGCATGAAACTTAGCTTAATTAGGTTATTTGCTCTACCTAATTAAAATCGCATGTTTCAACTCTTTTCTTACTTGGTTCGAATTCTTTAAGTAAATTAGCTTAGGTTAGTTTATTTTTGTTATCTGGATTTCGGGTAAGTAAATAGTCTATACGAGCTACGCCACTTAATCAGACTTTCCTTGGCAATTCATCCGCATGTGTACCTTGGTCCACATCAGAAACCTTCACTACCTCTTACAAAAACTTTCCCTATAAAATTTTATATTAATGTCCTCATTTATTTTTGTTTGAGATGAGTTAATACAAAAGTGAATCTTTTTATTTTTTTATTGTTCAAGACCCACTTTTGTTTTAAAAATGTTGATGTAAGAGAAGATTTTTTTTTCTTTGTTCAGCTCAAGACCAAATATATATATATATATATTGAAAAGATTTAATGCAAAAGTTATTATTATATTATTATTATTATTTGCTGCTCAAGTGCAACATTATATAACATTTTTTCACTAAATTATTGCATTGAATTTATTTTTGGGACCCCTTCTATTATTTTGCCTTGAGTCTTCTTAAAATTTTGAAACTGACACTAAGTACAACAAAAATGACGTAATAAATTTTACCTCCGAACAGTGTAATGTAACATCCATGCATCTTGCATTCTATTGATACAAACTACAAAATGGAAGGCCTTTTCACAAAAAAAAAAAAAAAAAAACTACAAAGTGGAAGGTATCAAGTACACTTTAGCTCCTATAATACTAAAATAAATTATTTATTGTTAACTATTAATCAAAGTGAAAAAAAAGCAATGAAACGACAACTGAAAATTATTCATGCATGATATCATTTTATATAAGAGAAATTATCCATTATATAATTTACTAAAATAATTTGACATAGAATATAGTATATTCTTTCAATGTTAATTTTTTTAAAAAAGAAATCACAATATATACTTATAATCAGTGAACAATATTTTTAAACGGTTAGTTACAATAAAACTATGTGTTATATGTTATTTGTTTGGAAGAGGGATGGAATGGTGGTTAATGGGAAAACTTTGTAACCCTAATGTCAATTTTTGGAGGTGTAAAATAAAATAGACATGTGTTATTCATTTTTGTCCTTATATTATTAAAATAGACATTTTTTTTGGCCTCCCTTTAATCATTAGTCAATGGAGAAAAGTCATAAACCAAAAATTTGCTTTTATAATTTTTTTTATGAATATAAAAAAATAGTAATGGAGGAATATGGGATAAAAAGTAAATCCACTTGGTTTAACACTTGGTACTACCCAAAGTCATCATGATGGTTGGTTTGCACTAGTAAAAAATTATTCTGAGGTTCTACATTTACGAAAATTCAGAATTACATTATGTATGATGTTGTTGTTAGCATTTAATTAAGTGGGACGAATTTGTATTTTCCTAATTTTCTCACTTTGATTAATGGTAAAAAAGGCACAATGTCAAAATGTAAATGACATGTAACATAGGGGATTTAATGTAATTAAGCCTATTTTAAATATGGGCTTCTAAAAATATTTATTTTAAGATTTTTTTATTTATCTAAAATTGACAAATTATTATTTCTCTTTTAGTTTTCTTTTAATATTTCTTAATTTGGTACAATTACTTCAGTTATTGGGAGATGGGTATACAAAGAGCTCGCAATCCCAAGACATGAGTTTAAATTTGGTATATTATGGAGGAAATTTTATTTTACAAAAAAATTACATAAAATTTTAAATTCCTTGTGTTATAGAATAGTGCTAATAGAACTTTCAAAATATATTTTTTACTCATCTAAATTTTGATTGCTTACTCATAATTGATACTATTCTCTTTATACTATCAGAAGTGTTCTGTTTGTAATACTAAAAACAGGACTAACTAAATCTCTTTAAATAGAACTAATAATTGTTACTTTTACTAATTTTCTTTTAATGTCAACAAAATATTAAAAGAGCAAGTGTGACAATTTCGGAATAAAAAAAGGAGCAAACCACTATTTTAGTCCCTCACAAATAGGTTAATGGTCTTTTTTGTCATTCACATCTCAAATGGTGAGAAAATGTCCTTTACATTTTGTTAGTGTATGTTGTTGGTCCCTCACTCACTTTTCATCCAATTTTTCATCCAAAAAAGTCACATGCCACTCACATGTTGAATTTTCAAATGATAAAATTAAAATAAAATAATAATAATAATTGATATTAAATATTAAATAATTTATTATTATTTTTCTCAACTATTATCGTACATTTTATATATATATTACATATAATTATATTATTAAATATATGAAAATAAATATAAATTAATTATTGGGACAATTTTTTTTAAAGTATGATTACCCATTATTAAGAATTTGTTTTGTTTTCTCATTGTTATGATTTCTTATTTTAAATTTTTTTATTGGAACAAAACATATAATATTTAGAGTAAACTGCCAAAAATATCACTTTACTTTTTTTTACAATTTCCTATTTGGTCACTAAATTTTTTTTCCCCAAAAATGTCATTATACTTTTTCTCGTTAAAGCTAATGGAATTCTCAACTTGTGCATGTCATGTGATATTTTCCAGGGGTATTTTTGTCTAAAATTACACTATTCATTTTCTTCCTAACTCCCTCCTCTCTTTCACCTACCGCACCACCACCACCATTGTTCATCTTTCTCATCTTTTTCTCCAGAGACTATAAATAAATTTCATTAAGTTCCAAACATGATAAGAGAAAATTAAATATCTATTTTTGATCCAAAATTTATGGCAATCAATTATGTACAACTAGAGATGGCCAGAGTTCCAGTTGGAACCGAAACCGTGGCCCCCGATTCCAGAACCGGAACCGGACCTGCCTCTAGCGGTTATAGTTCCGGTTCCTCTTGTCTGAGAACCGAAACCAGCGAGTCAAAACCGCGGTTCCAACCCTTCGGTTCTAATGTGAGAATCATAAAAATAATAATTTTTTCATTCCTCTTGCACAAATTCGAACATACAACCCTTTGCTAGAATTAAAAGGCTTTAAACAAAGTTGATTAACCACTCAACTATTTGCTTTTTTTGAACTTCTTTCTTATAATTATAATTATATTGTATGTTTAACATATAATATATATAAATTATTTTTAAATATATATATTATAATAATATATAAACTAATAGTATACTTTATATATATTATTAATATAATATAAATAAGCATTAAATTAAATTAAAATTAATTAATTATTAAATTAAATTAGATCCAACCGCAACTTCCGCAAATGATGAAGATGAATTATATTGAATATTCAATATGTATTTATTTTGTAAAAATTTCAATTCTTCAAAAGTCAAACTCTGATTTCTCGTGATTTATAACAAGTCTTCACTCTCTTGATTATTTTTAAAATAATATATTGAGGTATTATTCATCTTTATATATATTTTTTCAAATTTTATTTTTGTATCTTTTATTATATAAATCATTTAATTGTTTAAATGTATGTACCGTCGCTACAAATTTTATTTTATTTTCGTAATTTTAATTATTTATAAATAATTAAGTTATTAATTGAGTCAAAATAAAATAACATTTATAAGTTAAAATTGTTAAATAAACGAAAAAGATTGGAATCGGAACGGGAACCGTGACAGAACTGGAATTGAAACCGGAACCAACGGTTCTGGAACTGGCACAGGAACCGTCCCCCCAAGGTTCCGGTTCCAGTTCCACTGATTCATTAACCGTAACCAGTGGTTTTGGAACCTTAACCGGCGGTTTCGGAACCGTGGCCATCCCTACGTACAGCACCAACATAATTTCAAAACGAAAAAAAAAACAACACATTAATTGAATGTGACCAAATTGAAAGGGGCATGTTATTTACAGGACATTTTTTTACTATATACATGACACTTTTTTAAATTTTAGTATTGAAAATATGAAAATACCCTTACCTCTATTTAGATAAAAAAAAAAAAAATACCAACATTAACCTAAACAGTAGCAAAAAGGAAAAAATTTCAGTTCTAGTAGACTTTCACCTGAATCAGGCGAAAGTGAAACTCTCACCTGGCTGGGGCGAAAGTCTTCAATATTTTGTGCGTCCTGTGGCGAAACTCTTGGAAACTTTCGCCTAAGCCAAGCGAAAGTTTCCAAGAATTGGTGGAAGTCTTAAACTTCCGCAGGACGTACAAAGTATTGGAGTACTTTGTGTGTCCTGTGGCGAAACTCTTGGAAACTTTTGCCCAATCCAGGCGAAAGTTTCCAAGAATTTCGACTGGAATTCGACGGTAAAATGTCTATTGAATTACTAAAGGGTATTTTAGTAATTTCATAACAAAAAATTTTGAAAATGTCTTACGAATAGTATATTCCGTCCTGCAGATAACATTTCCGAATTGAAACGAATGGCCATTCTAGGAATCTGAAAAACCAAGGATGCATCCTCCTCTTATTCGTCCCCGATCACAAAAAGAAGTAGTAATCGTATTCGCCGGCCCGAGGATCGATCTCAATAGCAACCATTGCCGGTAACGCGCAAGTGACAGCGGAAGATTAACCTTGTACTTGACAAACCACTCGGAGTAGTCCCTCTTCATTTCGAGCATAATCTCTGGAGGACAGTATGTCTCAAAAACATGCAAATGGCCGTAGAATTCCCCCAAAATGTGACATGTTGCCGCTCCAGCACTCGAAAGTAAAAAAAAATCGATGGCATTTAATCGAGTCTTTCCTCCTCTCCAACATTGAAGTACAATAAATTACCATGTTTCCACTTGCAGATCCAATGGATTGCGCATTGCAGTAAACCCCATTTTGGAATTCGTGATTGGCTTTGAATGGCTTTCCTGAAGCTTTCCAATTCCAATTGCCATTATCAGATGACTTGGATTTGTAATTGTTGTCGGCTGCTTTGTGGTGGGATTAAGAACAGGGACCGCAGCTGCGGATGGCGGAGGCTGGAGGACTGGGGAGGCGGTTTTGAAAGAAAAGGGGCGAAGGAGAAGAGGGAGAGAAGGGGTTTTGTCCCTTAATATTCATTTTGGGGATATAATTACCAAAATAAGCAAAAAAAAAAAAAAAAAAGGAATTCCTCTACGAGATTCGTTTTCCCAAAAAAAAGAAATTAAAATTTTTTTTTTCAAAAAAAAATATTAAATTTGGTTAGAAACGAATTTGGTGAATTTGTTTTCAATTTAAATAACCCGATTTTTTTTTTAAAGGGAGAATTGGGGTGATCATTTTTCCATGAAAACGAATCTCCCAAATTTGTTTTCAATTTTTTTGAAAAAAAATAAAAAATGTAATTATATAACTCAAAATTTAATTTATAATTTAATCAAATTTTAGAGAATTTTTTTAAACACAAAAAATCTGTAAAAATGAATTTGGGGAATTCATTTATCTTTGAAATTTTAATCACACATTTTTGTTTTAAAAATAACAAATTCCATGAAAACGAAAAAATAACAGATTCTCATTTCATCCATTGACTTCACTTGGGGAGTCGGGGTCGGGGTTCAGGCTTCGGAGTCGGAGTTTCGGAATTCACAACAGCAACGGGCACGACGTCGGACTTCGAAACTGCACGATCCCCGACCCCAACTTTTTTAATTTGTTTCTAATTTTATTATTACTTTTTTTAAAAATAATTTTAAAATTGAAAACGAATTTGGTGAATTCGTTTCTAGGAGAATTGAATTCACTAAATTCATTTCTACCCGAATTTAAATTTTTTTATAAAATAATAATTTTTGCGAAGAAATGAATTGGGGGAAAAAAACGAATCCCCCAAATTTGTTTTCAGATAATAAAAAAAAAAAAGTAATTATATAACTTAAAATTTAATTTGTAATTTAAATTATTAATTTAAAAATAAATAAATTTGGGTAGAAACGAGTATAGTGAGTTCATTTCTCCCAAAAATGAATTCACCAAATTTGTTTTCAATTTAAAATTTTTTTTAAAAATTAATAATAAAATTAGAAACGAATTAGATGAATTCGTTTCTAGGAGAAATGAATTCACCTAATTTATTTTTTTTTTGTTGCTTATTTTGGTAATTATATCCCCCCAAAATGAATATTGGGAGAAATAAATCGGAAGAGAAGGGTTAGAAGGTTGGGTTTTTTTTATTATTTAATGTAATAAGATAATTAATATATTTTTTAATAATGAATTGACAAAAATACCCTTTAAAATATCAAATGACACGCACATGTTGAGCATTCTGTTATCTTTAATGGAGAAAACTGATGGAATGATATTTCTGGCCCATTTTAGAAGGTATGGTGACATTTTGGGGGGGAAAAAAAGTTTAGTGACCAAATGAAAAATTATGAAAAAGTAAAGTGACATTTTTGACAGTTCACTCTAATTTTTATTAAAAAGTATGATTTTTCATTGTTAAGAATTTGTGGTTTTTTTTTTCTTTCGTTTTCCCATTGTTATGATTTCCCTTTTTAAATTTTTTATTGGGACAACATATAAATTTTTTTTTAATAAAAAAACAGTATGATTTTCACATGTTAAAAGGTTTGTTTTTTTTTTTTTTTTTTCCCTTTCGTTTTCTCTCCCCTTGTGCTTATATGTTAAGGTATGAGTAGGTGAAGGATGGGTTTGTGTTTTTTTATTTTTGTTAAGAAGTGTTTAATACAATGTCATAAATATAAAAAAAAATATATATATATATATATATATCTATATCTCTTACTATATTAGAAAAGAACACAACATTTAAGAAGTTCATTCTCCTTCTGCCATGTGGCATGACATGTCAGCTGCCACATAAATTAATTTTAACACCTCATCTTTTAAGATATTTAATTTTTTACCTTTTCAATTGTAATGCACATCTAATTTTTACATGTGTTGATCAACATTTCAAATTAAGAATTTGAATTCAATTTAACTTCATCACTTGCTAAAATTTCATCATCTAATACTGATTTATCAATTGTACATTTTTTTTTCAATATATTATACTAATACTGATTTATCAAATCTATTCGTAGCTGGGAGTTGTCATTAAGGGCCTGTTTGGTATGGTGACTTGAGTCATGACTTAGATCAAATTTAGTGGGGGCCCAGTAAAACCTTTGTTTGGCTAGTAGATTTGCCCAAATTCTAACCCAAATCAGAATCCAAATCATCACTCAAACAAACCTCATTTCTCAACCATTTTCCCAATCTAAGAATTTTAATTTGCACTGTAGATAAACAAAAAAAGTTAGAGAAAGAAAGTAAAGTAATAAAGTTAGAGAGATAAAAAAATTTGGAGAGAGAAAGTAATAAAGTTAGAGAGAGAAAAATATTTAGAGAGAGAAATTGAAGTAATAGTTAGAGAGAGAAAGTAATAAAGTTAGAGAGATTAAAAAATTTGGAGAGAGAAAGTAATAAAGTTAGAGAGAGAAATTGAAGTAACAAAGTTAAAGAGAGAAAAAATTCTAGAGAGAGAAAGTAATAAAGTTAGAGTGATAAAAAATTTAGAGAGAGAAAGTGAAGTAATAGTTAGAGAGAGAAAGTAATAAAGTTAGAGAGAGAAAAATATTTAGAGAGAAATTAAAGTAATAAAGTTAGAGAGAGAAAAAAATTCTAGAGAGAGAAAGTAATAAAGTTAGAGTGATAATAAATTTAGAGAGAAAAAGTGAAGTAATAAAATTAGAGCGAGGAAAAAATTTAGAGAGAGAAATTGAAATAATAAAGTTAGAGAGAGAAAAAAATTCTAGAGAGAGAAAGTAATACAATTAGAGTGATAAAAAATTTAGAGAGAGAAAGTGACGTAATAAATTTAGAGAGAGAAAAACATTTAGAGAGAGTAAAATTAGAGTGAGAAAAAAAACTTTGGAGAGAGAAAGTAATAAAGTTAGAGAGAGAAATTGAAGTAATAAAGTTAGAGAGATAAAAAAATCTAGAGAGAGAAAGTAATAAAGTTAGAGAGAAAAAATTTAGAGTGAGAAAGTGAAGTAATAAATTTAGAGAGAGAAAGTGAAGTAAAAAAGTTAGAGAGATAAAAAAATCTAGAGAAAGAAAGTGAAGTAATAAAGTTAGAGAGATAAAAAATCTAGAGAGAGAAAGTAATAAAGTTAGAGAGAGAAAGGAAGTAATAAAATTAGAGAGAGAAAGTGAAGTAATAAAATTAGAGCGAAAAAAAAATTTAGAGAGATAAATTAAAATAATAAAGTTAGAGAGAGAAAAAAATTAGAGAGAGAAAGTAATAAAGTTAGAGCGATAAAAAAATTTAGAGAGAGAAAGTGAAGTAATAAATTTAGAGAGAAAAACATTTAGAGAAGTAAAGTAATAAAGTTAGAGAGAAAAAAATTTGGAGAGAGAAAGTAATAAAGTTAGAGAGAGACAAATTGAAGTACTAAATTTAGAGAGAGAAATTAAAATAATAAAGTTAGAGAGAGAAAAATATTTAGAGAGAGAAATTAAAGTAATAAAGTTAGAGAGAGAAAAACTTATACCAAACAGAAGCTGAAATCTTGGTTTCTGGACTTTGTTTGGTATCATGATCCAACAGAAGCTGATACTTTGGTTTAAACTTTGTTTTGAAATCTTGATCCAACTCATAATACCAAACAGGGCCTAAATTTCTTCATCGCTATTCTGTTCTTTAGTTTTATCTTCCTACGAAATTAATTATTCATATTTCTTAGGATGAATTATCATTATATATATATATTATATATATATATATATTGTTTTTGAAGTTTTATTTTTTGTGAATATCACTAAGGATGAATTATCAATTTTTTATTTTATTTTTTAATCAATTTTTTTAGTTAATCATCCGTATTTTATCACTAAGGATGAATTAGTTACTTTTTCCTATGGGGTTTTTTTTTATTATTTATATATATAATAATTTTAAACCTTCATCTTCCCATGGAATTAATTAGCTTCTTCTCTTATCATGAATTATCATTTTTTTTAATAGTTTATTTATACTTTACAAGCTTCATCTTTCCACAAAATTAATTATTCATATCTATTAGCATGAATTATCCTTCTTTTTTTACTTTTTTTTTTAATCATCCGTAAACTTCAGCTTCCGTATTCTTAATCACTTTCTACCTCCTTCAATTTCTTATCCTTATCTCATAGAGAATTTGTAGGTTTCATATAATAATCTAATTTCTACCCACCGATTCAATAAATAGAATATTATGTAACTTTCCTCCACACCTCAAAGCAAACTGTAGAATTCAAATTTACACGTCCTAATTTTTATTCTTTATGTTTGTTATCTGGTCGAAATTACTAAGAAAATAAAATAATTTTTTTTCATGCAGCTGAGTTCGATCCGTCTCTTTTCTATTTTCGCCATCAGATACCTGAATTTTCATGTTTTTTCTTATGTTTGATAAAAAAATCTATTTATCTTACTCTGCGTGTGTATGAAAATTTTGATTTTGCTCTGCGTGTGTATGGAATTTTCATCATGTGTATGAAAATTTTGATTTTGCTCTGCGTGTGTATGGAATTTTCATCATGTGCATGGAAATTTTGATTTTCCCTTTTTTTTGTTATTAATTATGTTTCTGTCTTTGTTTGCCCTATGTATGTTAGAGTATTGATTTATGATGAATGTGGGTTCACTATTCTCAGTTAAAGTTTATTTATTTTTAATTAGTTTAAAACAACAAACATTATGAGTTTTTAATATGTGTAATTTATGAGTTTTTATTCTTTATTTGTCTTATATATGTTTGTTTTACAATAATGGTAAATCTGATGTAAATTATGACTACCTTAATTGTAAAAGAATAATAACTCTGCAATCATCATAATCTTATATGTACATCAAGACTAATTATGAAAAATATATGATATTTTAGAATGGTGTATATAAAGTAATTTACAAACTCCATTGTTTTCTATATGTTTTTAAGATAACATATTTATTATTGGAAATTTTGGTTTTGAATTTTTTTTTTTTTTGGTGTTTGGCTTTGTGGATCATCAAGAAGTTAGTCTTTGCCTTCTGTTTTGATTCATTTGCATTGCTATTAGTTTTTTTGCTCTGATTGGTGTGAGCAAATTTTTTTTTTCTTCTGGTAATGATTTTTTTTAATTCCTTTTTTTTTTTTGTGTTAGTTTTAATTAATTTGAAAATTTTTTAGATTTTCAAAACCCATATTAAGAGTATCTTAAGTTAGTCGATACTCTTTACATGCAATTCTATTAAAGATAAAGTAGAGTTAAAATAAATCATTTATAACTTAAAATTCAAATTAATTTTATCTAATATTTAATTTTTACATGATTATTCTTATTTATTGGATAAACTCTTATTTTTTATTATATTTATTTGTAATTAAGATAATTTATATCCCAACACTATTTTTAATATATATATATATATTTTTTGAATAACAAATTGGTTTAGATTTACAAATATATTTACCATCCACGTAAGTACTTGAAATAATTAATTTTATATGTTCATATAGGATTACTTTAAATATATAATTTTATATCTATCAACACTTTAAAATTTATCATCTATCAAATATAATTATCTTTAGTTAACTGTACATATTTTATTTGTTTTCGACCACTTAAAGTTCTTGTCATCATCTCTATTTCTATTAATCCCTTCCTCCCAATTCAAGTTATATATCTCAAAATTTAATAACGGAATATATGTGTTTTTTCTTATACACCTCCTACAAACTATATTCAAATGTTATAATTGCTCATTTTTAAATTTTTGTTGTCCGGAATTTGTAATATTTTTTCTTTAATGATCTTTTATTTTATTTACTCAAAAAAGAGACTAGCCTTATATTTCTTCTTTGTAATATTATGAAATTATATATTTTTACCCTTTTTTCCTTTCTTTTTGTTTAGATTTTGGAATAAGTTATATTATTGATGTTTCAATTTTTAAGGTTACTATGAGTTTCCCAAATCTGCCCCAACTTTCAAAAAGTTGGAGAGAAACATTTTACACACATATAAATTCATCTTTCCAAAATTTCTATAGATTATAATTTTAACTAATCTAACAATTTGCTTTTAGTCTTAGCACATTCAAAAATTATGAATGTTTAATACTTCACTCTTACCGTAAAAATTTTCTATTTCACTTTTATTTGGTTAAATTTTATTTTTATTGGAGATTTTCAATGCAAGATTAATTATTGATAATATCTCATCCTTAATATATATTTGAGTGAACGACCTTTAATATACTTTTACTTTTTGATTGTGTCCGCTTTAGTACCTAAACTTTTTTTTTAACTACGAATATACCTAAACTAATTTAAAGGGGTCAAAAATGTACTTTGCCGTTAACTCTTGGTTAGTTTTGACGGAATTACCATTTTTAGGGGTATTTTCGTCCATTCAATATTCATTTTCTTCATTTTCACTATTCATCTTCTTCCTCCGAAATTCCTACACCCTTCCTCCTCCGCCTCTTGTTTTCCTATGAATAAATCAAGATTAAACCAACATAGATCATCCAAAATTTCCATGAAAACCCAAAACGACCACAACCCAGAAAGGGACTTGAAGTAAATTAATCAAATCAAACATAATCCTGTTAAATTCAAATGGAATTAGGATTTTGACTCTGTAAAATTCTCCATAAAAATACCCAATCATTAAACTAACCGAGAGCTACGATGAAGGTGTCCCAAATGCTAGTGCCACGGCCATCTTTATCAGCCATGCTTTCAACTTGGTACGCCGAAGTAGCAGTTCCATAGATAAAACCCTTTGGGAACCTTTGTCTCAGAAACCCTTTTGAGCTCTTGAAATGGAACATCTCCTCGTCGGCGAAACCCAAATCGACATTTGATTCTGATCTTGCATTTTCAGAAACAGCAGCAGCAGTAATAATAATAATTAGCAGCAAGAGAAGAATTCTCCATCCAATTAAAGAGCAGAAACAACAACATCAAAAGCTAAACAACAACAACCAGAAAGAAAATGGAAAATGAAGCGAAGAAACAAGATTTCCTGGAAAGCTGTGCCAACGTAATCATCAAAGGCTCGATTGACAAAAACGAAGACAGCAACGACGGGGAGGAAGGAGGACGAAGGAAGCACGGTTCGATTGCAGAACCGAAGTTCTGCAATCGAAATTGCAGAGCTTCGGTTTTGCAATCAACAAATTGCAGAACCGCAGCCAAAAATAAGAAAAAACTTTAAACAAAAAAGGAAAAACAGCAACCTTCTCGAACGACAACGACGACGGGAGGGAGGAGGAAGAAAAGTGGTAGCCGGCGGCGGGGGAGATGACAAAGAAAAGGAAGAAAAAAAAAAAAAAAAAAAAAAGGGAAGAAGATGATAAACAGTGAAGGGACAAAAATACCCTTGAAAAATGGCATGGGAGGTGCATGGGATGTCAATTCCGTCAAAACTAACCGGGAGTTGACGGCAAAGTACCTTTTTGGCCCCTTTAAATTAGTTTCGGTATATTCGTGGCTGAAAAAAAGTTTAGGTACCAAAGCGAACACAATCAAAAAGTAAAGGTATATTAAAGGTCGTTCACTCTATATATTTTGCAATTTGATCATGAATATTTTATTCATTTTTCCCCTTTATTATTGTCAAAACTAAAATTTAAAACTAATTTTTTTTATTGAAATATAAAAATTTTATCCACAAATATCATATATTTTTAGACTATATTTTTCCTTATTATTTAATCAAAATTTCCCTTTAATATAACAATTTTTAGATATTGGGAAATTCAAGCATTCAAAAAAATACTTATTTATAATATTAAATTTAACCTTCATATAATTTTATTTAATTTGGTAAATTGACATTTGTAGTAATTTTATATTCTTTTAATGAACTTCTTTTATTAGTGGGCCGATCTGCGCCTTGCATGGGCAGAATGAACTAGTATATGTAGAAAAAGTATAATTTCCCATTGTTAAGGTTCCAATAAAAAATGTATACATTTGTTTAATATATTTTCATAATTCTAATAATATAATTACAAAAAGTACAATTATAGTTGAGAAAATAATGATAAATTACTTAATATTTATGTTATTTTTTATTATTTTTAAAATTTTACCATTTAAATATTCACATGTACTCGGCATGTAACTTTTTTGATGAAAAAATGGATGGAAAGTTAGTGAGAGACCAAAAAGGTACACTACCAAAATGCGAAGGACCTTTTTTCACCATATAAAATGTGAGGGACAAAAAAAGCATTGAGCTATTTATAAAGGACTAAAATGGTAATTTACTCTAAAAAAGTTTTGATTTTGATAACACAATCTAATATTGAAACTACCCTATAAATATAGGGAGTTAAAAATAATTGAATAAAATAGGGTAAACTACTAGCCTCCTCTCCTTGAGGGTTTGTCTTTGTTTTTTCGAGTGAATGTCGTAATTTATAAAATTATCAAACCCACCTTGTAGTTGTAGTTGAATATTAATCTATCATACGGACCATATAGTTTAAACAAATAATTAAATAAATCATGTGACCAAGTGTTCAAGCAACAATATTAGTTTGATAATTTAAAAGATTACGAGCTTCATTGTTAACTTGGACAAATTTAACATACTTTTTGGTAATTTACCAATTTATATATAAATACATGATGTAATTTTTAAGCTTTTAGTAAGTCTAATGGGAAGGAACGAATGAACCAATGCTCTAACAATTGTAATGCATAGTGTGTCTCTCAAAGGTCGGGGTTCGATTCTTACCCCGACTTCAATGTAATAAATGCTGAATTCATAATATATATATATATATATATATATATTTAATGGAAAAAAAAAGGGCAAAAGGGCAAGGATCACGAGTTCATCTAAAAAGTAGCAAAAAGTTAGCATCTCATTTAAGGCCTGTTTTTTAAGAAAGTTTGAGTTTTGGTTTTGAAAAAATAGTTTTATAATGTAAAAAGTAGGATTTTTTCCCCAAATATTTATTTTGGACACATATAAATACAAAAATAATCAAAAAAAAATAAAATTCCCAAAATGTAAAAAACGAAGTTGGGAAATTCGTTTTCATCTGAAAACGAATACCCCAACTTCGTTTTTTCAAACTAAAAAAAAAAAATCTTCAAGGAAAACGAATGCATGGAATTCGTTTTCAAACGAATTCCATGCATTCGTTTTCTTCGTTTTTGTTTTTTAGTAATTTCATTAATAAACGAATTCCATAATTAATTTTTTCCTTTTTTGTTTTTTATTAATTTCATTAAGAAACGAATTTCACTAAAATTATTTTTAAAATAAATAAAAATAATTATATTTAAACAAATTTTAAAAAATTAAATAATTATTTTCATTGAAAACGGTTAACCAATATGTTTCTAAGTTTTTATTCATTTTAAAAAAATAAATATTATTTAATGGAAAACAAATTTTAGGGTTTTCAAAACGAACCTCCGTAAATCGTTTTTGAGTTGTTATATAAAAAAAAAGTCAAAACATAATTATATAACTGAAATTTTAATTTGTAATTCAATAAAATTTTAGAAGAAGTAATTTACGCTATTTTTTTGAAATACATAAAATCTCCGTATAAATGAATTTGGGGAATTTATTTATCTTTGAAAATTTAGTCACGCATTTATGTTTTAAAAATAATTAATTCTGTTAAAAAAAACTCACAAATTCGTTTATCTCAAAAAGAAATAACATTAGACCGATATTGATGTTTCCATTTTTAATTGTTTTTAGTTTAAATGAGCTTGCATAGGGAATACTAGTGGGATTAGGCAGACGCGATAATATAGAAAATGGAGAGAATAAAGAAAACAAAGGTAATTGACCACCATTTCAAAAAAATGCCGTAAATGACTTCCTCTAAAATTTTATTAAATTACAAATTAAAATTTCAGTTATATAATTATATTTTTCCTTTTTTTCATAACAACTCAAAAATGAATTACGGAGGCTTTTGAATTAATGAAATTAATAAATAAAAGGAAAAAATTAATTTGAATTTAATAATAAAAAAAAAGAAGGAAGAAATCCAAAGAAAACGAATTCCATGAATTTGTTTTCTTGAAGTTTTTTTTTATTTTTTTTATTCTTGAAGAAAACGAAGTTGGGAAATTCATTTTCAATGAAAACGAATCTCCCAACTTCGTTTTTATACTTTGGGAATGAAAAAAAAAAATTGTCTATTTTGGTAATTTTTGACCCCGATATAAATATTGGAGAAAAAAACCCGTAAAAAGTATATTAAAATATAAAAAAGAATAATTGAATAATAAAAAATTATATTAAAAATAATAAAAATTAATTATAATATATTAAATTTACTGATAAAACTAAAACTAAAACTTAAAAAACATGCCCCAGAAATTTGGGGAGAGGAATTATTAAGGGTTTGAACTCTGAGCCAATTTTCAAAGGCAGTCTGCCGAGCCAGATTCACTTTATTCAGCAAAAGAATAGTACTTTATGTTTTAAAACAATATTTTTTGGCTCAATAAAAAAAGTTTATTTTTACTTTGGAAAAATTGCAAAAGTAGTCCACAATATTTACTTTTATTTCAAATATAGTCTACAATCTTTAGTAAGTATCAAATATAGTCCATAATGTATCTGTTTTATTTCAATTTCAGTCCCAAAGACAGAAATTGGACCAAATTAACGGTCAACAAGTTTGACCGTTAGTCAAAAGCGATTTTGACCTCCTAAAACTACCCTCAAAGATTGTGGACTACATTTGAAACATGGGTAAAGATTGTGGACTATTATTAATTTTTTTTCGAAATTGTTGGTGGGAAATTTTTAGAATTATGAGAATTTAGGAAATGAGAATTTGTTGAAATTAAATAGCTTGTTGTTTTCGATAATTTTTCATTTTCAAACTTATCACATTATTTTATTTTTCTACCTTTTTTGTTTCAGTTTTTCTCTATTCGTCCTTGTAATTAGTACCTTTTTTTTTTTTTTTTTTAATCTTTTTGTCTCTCTACTCTCATTTACTTCTTTATTTTTTTCTACCCAACTCTTATTTTCTGTTTTTTTTAAAACATTCTTTCACCTTAATTTCTGTGACACCCCAGATTCATTACCTCACATACAAGGGGTAGCTTTACCGGATGTCTACCTAGTTCGCACCAGGCCTCAGAATATGCTTATCATAAAAATTTATATTCTTTATTAATATATAAAATTTAAAACTTACACAGCCCTATAATATGATTTAAAACTTATATTTTTACTATTTACAGCAGTGCAATCGGTTTTACCAGATTCGGGACTTTTGAAATAAAATAATTTTATGATTTAATAAAATTTTCTAAAGAAAATATTTCTCAACTAAAATTCTTTTTATAAAAATACTCTCATAAGTTTATTAAATATACTTATTATGAATGTTAGGGTACAACAATTAAAATAATTAATTTGACACAATTTATTCCACACATATACTTATTAAGTGTGAGATAATTGTGGACCACACATTATTATATTAGTGAGGGTATGAAGAGTTAAAAAATTTAAATGTTGACTATTCTATTGGAACAAAATATTTTTCAAAATAGATTTTTCTGATGGAATAGAGGGACTAATTAATTTTTAAAAATGTAAATTTGAGATGAATATAATACAATTGTAACATATTTTTTTGTGACTTTGGAAGCTCCTATAATAAGTAAAATGAATCACAATTGTCAATATCTTCAAAAGTAAGATAAATGTGTTATTCTTAAATACTATGGAGAAAAAAAAAATCAATAGTAGTCCACAATCTTTGGGGGTGGTTTCAGGAGGTCAAAATCGCTTTTGACTAACGGTCAAACTCGTTGACCGTTAATTTGGTCCAATTTCTGTCTTTTGGACTGAAATTGAAACAAAACGGATACATTGTGGACTACATTTGATACTTACTAAAGATTGTGGATTACATTTGAAACAATGATAAAGATTGTAGACTACTTTTGCAATTTTTCCTTTTTACTTTTAACTTTTAATACTCTTATTAATGTAATTATTGTGATGCATAAATAATTCATACTTAAAAAGTATGGATTAATGTCAATTTTCATGTATTTTGTCTACACATAATATTATATGTGGTCAATTTTGAAGGCTCTGTTCTCTTGTGGCTTTGGTAAAGAATTATCACTTTTTTTTTTCCAAAACTTTACACAAAAAAAAACTTTACTTTTTTAACAATTTAAAATTAAAATTTTAAAATTCCCTCTAAATTCCTACTCACATAAATTCAAAAAAAAACACAATCATTACACTTTTTTATCTCTCACCTACACAATTTTCCAAAAAAAACTTCCCTCAAAAAAAAAACTTCCCTCTAATAAAATTTCCTCTATCAAAGCCACAAGAGAACAGAGCCTAAGTGAAGGTAAACTCGTTATGTTATCATTTCTTTTTTTATTGTATGCTTAATCTTTTTATTTCTAATATACGAGTAGGGGTCCATGTCAAACACCCACCACAATTGGTGGCTTCAACCTAGAAAAAGAAGAAAAAAAAAAATTAAAGAGTTACTGCTTCTTCTGTGTCATTGATAAATCATGTCTTGAAAATGTACAAAAGCTTTTTATAAGATTGAATTGAAGGTATAATACCTAAATTAACTAATTTTTATAATTTCTTTTATTTATATTTTTATTTTTAAGTGTGAGTTAATTATAAATCACAAATACTTATAATAGTAAGGGTACGCAAAATAAGTAGAAAAATAAAAAATAACCCTTCCATTGAGATATTTATCTTGAAAAGTGACTTTTTAATTGAAACAATGTGAGTATATATCTTGTCTCAAAAATATGTTGTTAAAAATTTATATTTTATATTATTATTTTATTATTCTCAATAATTTTTTTTCATTATTTAATAACACTTTTTTTAATATATATATATATATTTACATTTTAAATGTAATTATTACATTATTTCTAAGATTTATTTTCAAAGATACACGAATATGTGTATGCTGGTGGGTAATTGCATGGGGAGTTCATAATCTAGGGCTGTGTCCCATTAGGGGTGGGGGACGTGGGTACTGGGTAGGGTTGTGGGTTTGCTTTCCTTTTTTTTTTTTTTTTTTTTTCAATTTTTTTATAGACTAGGGCTGAGAACGAACACGAACATTCACGAACAAACTCGAGTTCGGCTCGATAAAAACGATCACGAACATGATTTTTAGGCTCGATAATAAACGAATACGAACAAGTGTTGAAAATTCGTTAACGTTTGTGAATATACTCGATTAAAATATTAACTATATAATATAAATAAAATAAGTAGACAAAACATTAAAATTTTAAATAATACAAATAATTGAATTTTTATATATATCAATATATGAGTTTAAATTGAATTTTGATTTTTATGTAAATTGATATAGTATATTAAATTAACTAAACATTACAATTTTCTTTTAGTTAATCCGAGATAGAACGCACACAAATGTTCACGAACAAGCTCAGCTCGGTTCGATTAATAAATAAACGAACATGAACAAGATTTTAGCCTCGATAAATAAATGAAGAATAAATGAACACGTCAAAACTCGGCTCGACTCGGTTCGTTATCACCCTTATAGACTCCACTATATAACTCACCATTACAACTTAGAATTTCCAATCCCATAGGTTTCGATCCTGCATATACCATAACGTTCACTTGAGAACTAACCGTTTAAAAAAAAAAAAAAAAAATTCTTGTTTTTTTCTTGGCAACTTGCCATGGGAAACTGAAGTCTGCAACCCTGTCCAAATCCATCTGCAATCTGATATGGTGATCTCAGTGAGAATCCTTCTGAATTGATTTCTTCTTTATTTAGGTGGCCCAACTTTTCTGAAAATTACATATTATCGATGAACGGCATCATAATCACATTTCAAACTTTATAATGTAAAAAAAAATTAAAAATTAATATTAAAATTTATTATAATCAAGTCTTAAACCGTTATTTAAAATTTCTTCTTAATTGTCAATTAAAGGGGCCAAAATGCAATTCAACCCAAAACGTATCATTTTCAAATATTCTTATTCAAGGACAAAAGTTATATTCTGATTTTTAGTTTTTTTATACTATTTTTTCTGACAATAAGATTGTGAAACGTGGGTCCCAAATGTGAAAGTACTTAAAATTCAAGGGTCCTAAAGCAATTTAGCCAAAAAAAAAAAAATGATATCTACAAATTCTTCCAAATTCAATTGATTTGGTTAAAAATCAAATCACAAAAACTTGTGTGAAACAAATTTATATATGTGACCCATGCATGTAACATAAGTTAGTCACGTAAGTAATATTATTAGGCTCTGTTCTCTTAGTCACACACTTAAAAAAAAGTATTATTTTTTCCTCAAAAATATTACACAAATAAATAACATTATTTTTACTAAATTCACAATTTAAAATTTAAAATTCCCTCTAAATTCCCACTCACATAAATTCAAAAAAAACATAATCATTACATTTTTTCTTCTCTTTCCTACACAAATCCCCAAAAGAAATTCCATCCAAAATAAATTTTTTCCCTAGCCAAAATATTTTCTAAGAATGGTGACTAAGAGAACAGAGTAATACTTTTATGATATTTGTTAAATTTGATTGTGCTATTTTTGAACCGAAAATTAATATAACTAAGTAATATTGGCGATGCTTATAAGTTTGAAAGTGTACTCTTAAACGAAATGTGATACCCCTAAGTAACATTAGTGATACTTGTAAGTTTGAAAGTGTACTCTTGAATCAAAAGCAAGACATGTAAGTAGCACGGGTGATGTGATACTAGTGATGTTCTTACAATGTTACTTTTGAAACGAAAGTGACACACGCAAGTAACACGGTTGATACTTATCAAGTTTGACAATGTTACTTTTGTGGTACATGTGAAATATTACTTTTGAACTTTGAAACTAAGTAACACATGTGACACTAGTCAAATTTGATCGTGTTACTTTTAAACCAAAACTGATACCCATAAGTAACATAGGTGATACCTGTAAACTTTAAGAGTGTTATTCATAAGCCAAAAGTGATACCTGCCAAGTTATATCTGTAAGTGACGTGTGATACTTATCAAGTTTAAGAGTATACTTTACAACATAAAGTAATCTAAGTGAAATGAAGCATTTATTATACAACATTGATAATACTTTTCAAGTTTGAGAGTGTTATTTTTAAACAAAAAAGAAAAAAAAAAACCCAAAAACTATTATAACGCCTCAGCCCTGCAAACTAACCCAATAACTTTTGAACTTTTGTTATCGCTAACTAAAAACTCTCAACCCAAGTTAAACATTGAACATATATATATGTCATTCATTGATCGTTAGTTTTTCAATGTTGGATGAGGTACTACAATTTCACCACCTAGAGCCCCTTGCATCCCTGTAAACCCCAGCACTTGTTTGACCAAGTTTGCCGGCCCTAGATAATTTTAGAGGTGACTCTCATGTGTGACACTTAATCAAGTGGATTTTAGAGGTGAATCTCGCATGTAGTACTTAACTCCTGAATCAGGTCAGATATGATACCATTTGTCTAGACACAAACTTTGGCCTAGTCTCCGTTGGAACATGACTCTAGAGGTAGATCTCGTACATAGCATTTAGCCCATAGGCTTTAGAGGTGGCTTCTGCATGATGCACTTAACTCCGACCATGTTAGTTCAGGCTAGCTCGCAAAATAACTTTTAAACTTTTATATTTGCGAACCCAAAATTTTAAACCAAGATACTGATAAAAACCCACAACTTTTAAACTTATCTACATGTTACTACTACAATCAAAAGTAGTACTTGAAAATCCATAGAAAGATATAAGTGATAATAAAATACTCCCACTACACCAAAAAAGATTAAGGGAGGCGGGTCCTAAGAGCATTAGGAGGCTGATGCACAGTGTGTGCACCCGCTTCCAGTGCGGGCGCCTCCAATTGGAGGGGCCCGCACCCGCCTCCCTTGTGAGGGGTTATTGGGCTCCAATAACCATTACTGGAGTCGGGTGCATGTAATGGTTATTGTTGCACCTGCCTCTAATAACCCTTCCAATAAATTGTACAACGGACACCCGCCTCCAATATGTTCCCAATAAAAAATTTAATTTTTCATTCTTTAATTTATGGTTTCGGTAGGAATAGAACTCGCGCCAACAGAATCACTTGACTATTGTACATTAAATTTACCAGTAGGCTACATATACTCATGTATATATAGTTCAAATCAAAATTATACATTTATATATTTTTTTTTCTAAAACTTGTAGTTTTTATTACCTATAATTTAGTGCTTCTTTTAAAAATTATTTTCAACACTCAAAATTATCATAGTGAATTATATTTAAATTTATTTTCAACTTTCAACAATCCAAACAAAGAAAATTTTTGAAATAATATTCATTAAAATTTGTAAAAATGCATCTGCCTCCAATAAACACAATATTGGAGGCGAGGGCAAAGCCTTTTTTCGCCTTGAAGGAGATTTGGAGGCGGGTGCACTCCAATTAGAACTTTGGAGGTGGGTGCAACATGACCCGCCTCCAATTAGTTAGTAATTGGAGGCGGGTCATGTTGCAGCCGCCTCCAAAGTTGAGGTGGGTTCAACATGACCCACCTCCAATTAGTCAGCTATTGGAGTTGCACCCGCCTCCAAAGCTCTTTGGAGGCGGCACCCGCCTCCAATGTTTAACTATTGGAGGCGTGTGCATGTTAAGGCTGTGCAGGCCCCTTTGGAAGCAGGTGTTTGTACACCCGCCTCTAAAGGGGCTCCTCCTTTAAGTATTTCTGTACTAGTGTCCCTCCGTTATCAAATAAGCATCCCCTTAAAAAAAATATTTGCGTTCTCAGATAAGAAAATTTTTGCACATTTTAATGGCAGAAATTGCAAAATTCTAATTAACAATTAGTTAATCTAATTTTTTACTAAAAATTACATTACTTTCTCAAAAACACATATATTCACACAAATTATTATGTAATACGTAGTTAAATAATAAAATATAAGTAGAGCTAACAACAAAATTTACTCACCTCTTTGCTTTGTGTACCAATTTCTAAAGAGATATTTAAAAGGATATAATCACTCTGTTCCATTAGAAGAGTCCATTTTGTAATACTATTATTATTTTTTGTGTGGATGGAAGTAGTTAATAAATGTGATTCTTATAATTATAGTTTTTTTTTAAAATGTGCTGGAATTCGTCCAACCACAATTGACCCTTATTAATATATATATATATATATATACACACACTAGACGGTGTTTGCCGTGCAATGCCCGACAATTACCCATCATGATTGTTAAAATGTATTATTTCAATCAGTTTTCTAATTAAAAGTATTTCAACCAGTTTTCAATTTTTGGGTAAATTTAGGAGTTTAATGGAAACAAATGAATGTATTGCTTTAACATAAATCAAGAGTAAATATAGTAATAAGTTGAGCTACGGAATCAAACAAAGTGAATTTCAATAATCATACATAAAGATCATAGTAAATAAGCATTTCTAGGAAACACCTTTACCAAAACCATTGCATAGAAGTTGCAGACTATCACTAATGTGAAAAAGAAATATAAAAACTTGATTCATTACTAAAAATGCAAACAACAATCAAGCATGTAATTCATTACTAAAAGGCTTTGCTACAGAAAAACTGAAACTAATATAAATAAAAGAAAATCTATGAGCCAGTCGCTATTAGGAATCCCTGAAAAGGAAGAAATACTAACATTGGGCTGACTTAATGAACAGTGTTATGTTCGAATCAAGAAAATCCAAAATAAGGGAAAAAGCCAAATTAAACCTGGTAACACAATTCATAAAGATGGAAAATCGAGGAAAAAAAAAAAAAAAGTCACGAGTTTACCAGATTTAATGCCCCAAATTACCCATGGACCCTCCCTCCTTTCGTCTCTCTTCCACTTTTATCCCTTCCTTGTGTGAAGCAAAAAGACAAATTTTAAGGAAGCAAAAAGAGAGAAATTAAATTGATGGCGGCAATGCGAATTTCAGGAACAAGCAGGGATCGAGATGGAAACCAAAGTTATATCCGCATCAACAAAATCAAGAATAAGAGAAGGAAAAAAACAATCAAAACCTGGTAACACTTGCATAAAGAAGGAAAAAATCTGAGAGTACTTTTAAATTTAGATGATGGATGGTGACCGTGCAGTATTGGTTCTGCTGATGGGCGGTAGCCGACGGTAAGAGAAACTAAAGGAAGGAAAATTAAGGAACATGCATGTTGTGGAAGTGGATCAGCTTCGCCACTGTTTTTTTTTTTTTTTTCCCTTAATCTTTTCCCATTCCATGATGTTGGTAAGATAAAAGTGGTGATAAATAATGAAAGAATGAAACGTAAGAAGATGAAAAGCTAAAGAAGGAAGTTGTTGATTAGGAAATAAACAATCGAACGTCTGAAGATGAAAAGCTAAAGAAGGAAAATTGCTGATTAGGATGACACATGGCAGTATTTGAAAAAGAGATAATTGCTTATGTGGCAGCTATGTAGCCACATTGTTTATTAAATTTTAAGCTTATGTGGAAGCCATGTGGCAGATTTATATGAAGCCTATATTACTTTCTATTATATATGGTAGATATATATATATAATACTGCCACTTTGCATCTATATACAACTAACATGACACACTATACACACAAACACTATTGTTGGAGATTTGTACACCACGTTGGAGATCTCTACATCACGTCGTTAGGGACCACGTCATCGGGGAATGTACATCATTTATCAACACACCACCATCGGGGAGCAGTTCCTAAAGGCCTAACAAGAGTTTGCTTAAAATTTGTAACTCTTGGCAGATGTGCAATTCAGACCCTTAACTTTATAGTTTGTACACCAAATAATATTTTACTACTTGAACTTAGAATGATTCGCATAATCTTTTTAAAAATAATTAATTCATTGATTGTGGTTTAGTTCTCTGAATCAAAAATCATTTGGAGGGAGATTTAAGTGAAAGAAGAGCATGAGGAGTTGGTTCGTCAAGCACTTCCCCCTCAATCCTCAATCCCCAACCCTTAACCCCAACAAAAATCATTTGGATGGACACAACGTGTCTCCTAATTCTTATGAATTTTAAAGTACACTACTCAAAATATGTAATTTATCAGAATTTTTTATTCATTTATTACTTGTTAACTACTGATTAATTATGAATCATATATAATCATTTTAATGAAAGTGTGAAAGGTAGGAAAATAAAAATAATGACAATTTTTAGATTAAAAACAAAAACAGAAAACGACTATTTTTCTATAAAGAGTAGTAATCATTCCAATGAAAATTGATGAATGGAAATAGTTTTGGGGATAAGTGTGACTTTTCAGTTGATATTTTCATCTTCAATTTCATTTTTTAAAAATTGAATTATGAGATGGGTAATCAATGATTTTTTTTCCCAAATATTTATTTTGGCCACATATAAATACGAAAATAATAATAAAAAAAAATTCCCAAAATATAAAAAATGAAGTTGGGAGATTCGTTTTCATCTGAAAACGAATACCCCAACTTCGTTTTCTTCAAAACTAACCAAAAAAAAAAAAAAAAAAAATTTCTTGAAGGAAACGAATGCAAGAAACTAATTCCATGCATTCGTTTCCTTCTTTTTTGTTTTTTAGTCATTTCATTAATAAACGAATTCCATAATTAGTTTTTTCTTTTTTTGTTTTTTATTAATTTCATTAAGAAACGAATTTCACTAAAATTATTTTTAAAATAAATAAAAATAATTATATTTAAACGAATTTAAAAAAATTAAATAATTATTTTCATTGAAAGCGGTTCACCAACATGTTTCTAAGTTTTTATTCATTTTAAAAAAATAAATATTATTTAATGAAAAATGAATTTTAGGGTTTCCGAAACGAACCCCCGTAAATCGTTTTTGAGTTGTTATAAAAAAAAGGCAAAACTTAATTATATAACTGAAATTTTAATTTGTAATTCAATAAAATTTTAGAGGAAGTAATTTACGGCATTTTTTGAAATACATAAAATCTCCGTATAAATGAATTTGGGGAATTTATTTATCTTTGAAAATTTAGTCACGCATTTATGTTTTAAAAATAATTAATTCCGTTAAAAACAAAACTCATAAATTCGTTTCTCTCAAAAATAAATAATATTAGACCGATATTGATTTTTCCATTTTTAATTGTTTTTAGTTTAAATGAGCTTGCATAGGGAATACTAGTGGGATTAGGCAGACACGATAATATAGAAAATGGAGAGAATAAAGAAGACAAGGGTAATTGACCATTTCAAAAATTGCCGTAAATTACTTCATCTAAAATTTTATTAAATTACAAATTAAAATTTCAATTATATAATTATATTTTGCCTTTTTTTCATAACAACTCAAAAACAAATTACGAGGGTTCTTTTGAATTAATGAAACTAATAAAAAAACAAAAAAGGAAAAAATTAATTTGAAATTAATAAAAAAAAGGAAGAAACGAATTCATGGAATTCATTTTCAGAAGAAAACGAATTATGAATTCGTTTTCTTCAAGATTTTATTTATTTATTTATTTTGTTATTCTTGAATGTCAATATTGAAAACGAATCTCCCAACTTCGTTTTTTACATTTTGGGAATAAAAAAAAAAATTGTCTATTTTGGTAATTTTTGGTTCCAATATAAATATTGGGAAAAAAAACCCGGTAATCAATCCATGCTTAGTTAAAAAAAAAAAAAAAATTGAATTATGAGATGCAATCGACCAAACCAAATAATGCAGTTTTTTAATTTTAAAAATACCACATAATGCGGTTTTTCTATATCAATTAACACATGTATTGGAAGCCGTGATAGTGATGGTGATGGCGCGAGTTCCTCCACTTGGGGTTGGTTTGAGGTCTTTTTCAACTGTCATTCACTCAAAAGAAAACATTTTTAGTCCTTTACGTTTATATTTGTGATAGGTTTAGTCCATTTTGTTTGATTATTTCGGTTTTTGTCCCTTTTATTTATTATGGTAGCAATTTTAGTTTATTTTATTTGTAATTGAAGGTTAAACATATCACTTAGGACTTTTCTGTAAAGTTTATAAATTATGGACTAAGACATAAACTGTAAAATAAAAAAACTAAACTTTTAATCTTCATATTTGACCCTTTTTCTTTTTGAGATTGAGAATTTTGCTTTATGAGTTTGCAATTTATAACAGTTTATATCCTTTTAATATTTGATTTTTTGTATGATTTTTTTATTAACAACATTTGAGTGTTTGGACTTTCAGTAGAAAGATATAAAATGGTATAAACTGCAAACTCATAAGGCAAAATTCTCAATTTCAAAAGGAAAAAGATTAAAACTTTAACATGGTCAAATATAGACTAACAAAAGTGTAGTTTTTCAGCCTTACAATTCACTTAACCCGAAATTTATAAATTTTGTAAAAATGACATTTTTCCTTCATTCAAATTAATTGCGTTCCGTATCCTTTACACTGCTCCAAAACGTTTAATTGGCTTAATTACTCTTTGGGCCCTATTTTATAAGATAATTTGACTTTAACCTTTAGAATTTTTAAAACGCATCTTTATTCTTGAATTATCACTGCTTGCTAGCAAATTGACAGTATTATCAGTAATTTATCTAATTCCAGTGATATCTTTAAAGAAAAATAATAATAATTAAAGAATGTTATAAAATTACTATATAATATGACAATATAGAAGCATGTAGTAGATAAGTAATAAAAGAATAAGACAATAATAAGAGATTATAGAGGAAATAGAGGTAAGTCTTTGCACTCTTTCAGTCATCTTATTTTTCCACCTTAACCTAATATTTATAGACTTAGGGCATGTTCTTTAGATAGTTCTGAGAACAGGTTCTGAGACCTGTTCTCAGCCAAACTGGGTCTCAACCCATTTTTAAGGGCTAGTTCTGAGAACAGGTCTCAGAATCTGTTCTCAGCCAAACTGGGTCTCAGCCCATTTTTGAAAAACAAGGTTCTGAGAACTGGGTTGTAACCCAGTTCTCAGCCCAAACTAAAGAACACGGGTCTTAGTTCAAATTTAGTCCGAAAATTCTTTTTTCTATTTTTTAACCTTCTATTCATTTTTCACTAAAATTTAATTTATTTATTTTAAAAAGGCAGCAAAATATATGGGAAGGAAATGCTTGTGAAAAGGAAAATTAGCAATTCAAAGATATAAAATCCAAAGAGCCTTCCAAAAACAAAAGGGATTGGTACTAATTGACAGAAAAAATTCCAAACAGCTTAACACTTAAAACAAATTTTTTTTTTTTTCAAAAACAGAACAAGAATGCTAGTAATTGAAAATTCCAATCAGATTGAAGCACCCGCAACTGAACAGCAAAACCGAACACCAATTCAGTTTAAAGTAGCAAAAACCGAACCAAAACAGGACACCAAAATCCAATTGATGCACCAAAACCGAATTCCAAACAGCTCCAATCTTCAAATTTAAAACAGCAAAAATAGAACACCAAAATCCGAATGAAGCACCAAAAACCGAAATGGAAAATTCCACAGAGCTCCAAGCTTCAAAGGAGATTCTAGCAGCTCAACAAACAATAAAACCAACCAGTTCCAAGCAAACTGGGATTGGTGGTAAAATCGGGTTCGATATGCCCGTGCTCACCCCTTCCCGAAGCGCTTCTCTATGCCGTATTTCACTTCCTAGAATCGCTTGCCGGCCTCGTCAATTTAACCGAATCGGTTGAGGCCCCAATTTTCCCCCAAAATCCCTAAGTGGAAAATCGGAAGAATCACGAACGAAATGAGGAGGCGTTGATGCAGATGACGAACCAAGAGCGGAGGCCGGAGGGAGTACAGCGGCCGTCACAATGGGTCAGCCCGTTCGTTATCGGCGCCAATTTTGGTTTGGATCGGAGAGGAGGTGAAAAAATCCGTTGCCGGTGTGGGTGGGAATTTGGGAGAGAAAAGATTTTCGCTAGGATGGGGACCCGTATCTGGGAGAGGGGTTTTTTTTGGCCGGGTCTCAAACCTAGAACTCAAACCTGGGTTTGAGCCCATTACTAAAGAACATGGGTCTGACCCATTTTTGACTACTTTTTGGTTTCAGATCCAAAAAAATCTTCAACCCGGTTCTCAGCCCAGTGCTGAAGAACAGGCCCTTAAAGTTACATACTACAAGACTCAAAGAGTCATACTAATGCCATAGGAAATAAAGGGGGTAATGGGGTAGATGAAAGACTATAGGATAATAGGATCATAAGTAGTCAGAGTTATGTAATATGTAAGGACTTCACAATATCTTCATAACACTTCCTCTTCAATGTCCATCATTAAGATAAATGCCTAGTTAAAACCTCACTAGGAGAACCCAGTGGGAAAAAACATAGTGAAGAAAAAGAGTAAATTTTATTAGTATAACACCGTCTCATTAAAAAATCTTACCAGTAAAAACCCAGTGGGAAAAATATTTGGTTAAGGGAAAAGAGTACAGTGGGTAACTCCCCCTCTTGAGCACATCATTTGATATAGTTCCATCGTTGCATTCAGATCTTCATAAAACTTTGATGAACCATTTCTTCAACTGAGGAATATAGTTTTTTCTTGAAACAAAGTAGTGGAAACTCTCCAAAAACTGAGAGCAAACAATTTGATTTTCAAATTTAATGGATTATTGATCTTATCCAAACATGCTTTCGATGTGCATTATAAAAAGTAGCAGCTATGATTTCTTTCATGAATTTAGAACCCAAAAATAGTTGTACCCTTGCATGGAAGCACATAACTGGTTTGATCGAGCATTATAAATGATCAGTAAAGTAATCAACATCTGTATAACCTACAAAATCAGACTTGTGTATTTTTGAAATGAAAACCCATATTTATTGTTTCTTCAAGCTAAAGAAAACATATGTGGTTAATGACTTGTAATCATATTTTAAAACTTGTGAACGACCTGCAAGATACAATATTTTTTTTGTTTCGATAGCCTTAAAATATGGTACTTCAGGACCAAACAAATTTTCATCATACTCACGATTACGAAATGTATCTTTATGCACATCAAATGATTTTACAATTATAACTTTGCTCAAAGTATGTATTTTATTCAAATAGAAGTGTTTCAACACTATAGCAGTATCAGAAGATGGTTGCAAAGAGATGTCATTCTCTAAGTGCTCTATATTGAAACCAAGACAAATTGTCTTTTTATAGTGTTTCATTTCAAACTTGCATTTTTAAACATTCAACAACATTTTGAATCTTTTCAGGAGTTCCAATTCAGAATTATACTTTAAATAATCAATAATGGTTTGATATTGTTCAGGAGTTCTAAATAAAATCATCAATATATATTGGGATTCAGATTTCTCAATAGAACATAGATATAGAACTCTACACAATTTAATATAATAAATATCACGATAAACTGTATCATGCCTTCAGGGTAATTTAAATCTTTCAGATGTTTTCATTAGCCAGTCTAATAGGTTGTCATGACATCCATAAGACACATTTTAAAATTTTCCTTACTGCCAGATAAAACAAGTAACAAAATATTATTCCATCCATCACAGGAGACTAAGTCTCCTTGTAATCAATTCCTGGTCTTTGGAAAAATATTGTTCGACAACATGCATATTATATGAATTCATTGTTCATTATGCTTTCGCACAAATACCCATTTATGACCTGCAAGTTACACATCTTCAAGTGTGTACATTATTCGTCCAAAGAATTCTCTTTTAAACATTGAATTCAATTCTAAAATAGAATTGCATATTTTCATTTCATTCATTTTCTTGGCCAATCATTTCTATGTCGACATTTATTCACATACATAGATTGACAATCCTCATTTTACTTCATAATGGCAACTGCTGCAGTATAAACAATTTTATTATCAACGCCGAATCTTCATAGCTAGGTTTCATATTTAGCAGTCAAACATGACACAATTGAGATCTCATTATTATCAAAATTTTCAAGTACCTGAGCTTCTTCCAGAAACTTTTTACCTGTCATGCTAAGAATATTCTTCAAGAGTTTTTTAATCTTAAAAATTATTTTGGAATATCTAACACATCGATTTTCCATCGTTTAACACTTGCACGTTTCTTTTCGAGGATTTTTATTTTGGAACTAATTAATCTACCACATTTCGATGTTGCCTTTAATTATTTATTAGTGGTAAAAGGTCCTTCAGGGGCATCAATTTTAATTGGAGCCCTAGTAGTCAATATGTGTGATTTAGTCACACTTTTTAAGATCAGAAAAAAATATCTTGCAAATAAAAATTGTAAATGAATTATTTTTTGAACTTCATGTTAATATAGTTTTATACGAGAATCATTGATAATTCACTCCAAGTAATTTATTTTAATTGGCTACTTCTTCTTTTTTCTTGCCCTGATATTGGGAAACCTGATTCATCAAAATGATAATCAGTAAAAAAGGTAGCGTACAAATATCCAACTTTTAGTTTCAAGATATTTTATAGTGGAGATTTATACCCAACATCTGTTTCTAACCTCCTTTAAGGTCTCATCTTTGTGCGTTGTGGTGGAGCTATCATAATATAAGTCGCATATTCAAAAAATTATCAATGAAAAATATTTTGGTTTCTGACCAAAACCATTTGTTGGGAAGAGAATTTATTAAAATTTATTGGGCTAATACGAACAAATATTGCAACATGCAATATAGCATGCCCCCAAATATATATTGGGAGTTTCATCCTCAAAAACAATGGTCATGTAAGTAGGTTAATGCATATAATGAAACGATTCTTGTGTGAATATAAGCAACAGAGTATTCCACACTTATCCTAAAGACATGCAATAATTATTTAAATAGTACAAAAAATCATAATCGAATTATCTCGGCAAGCAATTTTGCAAACTTCAGGTTGCGATTTTAATAATAAACGTAATGTGACAGTTTGTTTGATGCATTAATAAAAATTATAAAATACCAAAAAAGTCTATACAGTGTGTGAAAAAGCCCACAAATATATCACCATATATATGTTCTATCAGTGCAGGAGATTCAATACGAATTTTCACAGGTAATGACTTTACAATCAATTTGCCTTGAGAACAAGCATTGCACGAGAATTCATTGGATTGAAGAATCTTTCGGCCCTTCAATGAATGATTATAGGAATTCTCTATTTTATTCGCATCATTATAGAATCGGGATGACCTAACCGGTTATGCCATAATAAACACATTAGTAAACGTTTGGTTTACTGTTGCATAAATTTCAATTGTAATAAGATATGTGTAGTACAACTTGAAGGAATAAGAAGGTACTTGTAATGTACAAGTATTTATTATAACCTTCATTTTTATTCTCAAATATTATATCTATTTCGGCGAATATCATTAGAAAACTCTATAGATCTTATAGAAATTCTCAGGAAAATAATGCATCAACAATGCAATATTTTGTTCCTCCAAATTAAAACTATAGTTGCTCTTCTATAGCTTTCAATAGTTTGTACCACCATACATATTAGTAACAATAATTTTGCTCGTTATTATATAAGAGCATTATTTCTTATCCCTATCTGTAATATATTATAGCACTGTTTTCTGGACATAATACTTTGTGATTGACCATTGAAATGTCTATTATCATCAGAAAATTAAAATTATAAATTATGTATATATTTCAGTACAATAATTGTAAATCATAAGAATATTGAAATCATAAATTAACAAAAAATATTATATCTGAAAAACATAATTAAAATTAGTTATATCAAAATCAATCAAGAAAGAAATTTCTTATTAGACATTTTCAATATGATCACATTCGGGGTGCATAATTGAAAATTAATTTCACAAAATTATTGTAGATAAAAGTTGGCTTTATCTTTTATCTTTTTTTCTATGATCCTGATAGAGAATAGCTAAATATTTTGGTGTACAACATGTACATGCTCAATGGCCTTTCATGCCACTATGATAACATTTGTTATCCAATTTCTTTTTGCTTTCATCTTGTTACAACTCCCCCACTTCTGGTGGTGAGTTATAAATTTATATTTTATTATTATTCTTCCACTTCTAATGGTGAATATAACATACTTGTATAAGGCTCAGGATCCCCTGTTACACTTTCCTGTTACACTATGTGTTACACATCTTAATAACTCAACGTTAATATTCTTTTTTAAATTAATTCTTTTACCAATGCTATTCATTGGCATTCTACGTAATTTTAATATAATTATTTTATTTTTTTACATTAATCTTGTATTTTATATAATTTTATAGTATTTTTTTGATTTTTTTAATCTCAATAAATTAAAATAAATATACCCTAAATCAGAATGGGTGAACCCTTAGTCCAAAAATTTATTATAATGCTAATTAATAGCATTGGTAAAAAAATTAATTTAAAAAAGAATATTAACGTTGAGTTATTAAGATGTGTAACACATAGTGTAACAAGAAAGTGTAACAGGAAAGTGTAACAGGGGATTCTGAGCCCTTGTATAATCATAATTGCAGTAGTTATCATAAAACCCGCACCCATGACTGGGATTTTGTGCATTATATGAACGCATAATTATAACATTTACTTCAGGAAATGAAACCTTTATGTAATACAGGAATTCATGATTTTTCCATTTACTTCAAGAAATGAAATTTTCGAGCAAAATATAGGTGCATAACTGTCAAATTTACTTCGAAAAATGGAGCAACTTTATTGAATGAAACTCGTGAGTTTTCAACAAAACTCATATTTTATTCGTGTCAGAAAGAAAGTAAATCAAATGTATAATAATTCAAAATAATTGTTGTTTATTCAAATTTGTCAACTGGACAAATTGATACTTTGCAATCAAGTGATCATATATCTCTTTCTCAAATTTGTCAATAGGACAAATTAAAATTTTGCAATCCACTATATTACATCCACTTTATTAATTGTATTTTTCAATCATGTGAGAAATACATATAAATGTAATACATCGAAATATGCATTGTAATATAAGCCACGTGATACGAGTAGAAAATATCAAAACAAGATATATTGGGACTGTTCTTTTTGAACGTTTTGAAAACGGTTTTGAAAACAAGTTTTGAAAAATAGTTTTATAATGTAAAAAGTGTATTGAAAATGTAAAAAGTAAATGCTGAATAGTAAAAAGTTGTATTGAAAATGATGGAATATGATTAAAATATATTAAATTTACTGTTGAAACCAAAACCGTTTTCAAAACGAAACAAAAAGAACAGGCCCATAATTTACGAGTATGGTTTTCATGAGTTAAAACTATTATAACTTGTATATATAAACAAGTTATCAAAACTCTCTCACAAAGATTTAATTCACCAAACTAGCAAATTAGAAATATTACACAAAAGTGTAATCTTTTATGTCTCGTTGTTATGTGATTCATGTAGAGATATATAATATATAATCAAATAAATAGGTACCTCAAAATTGCATAGAAATCATTCGAGATACCTCATACCGAATCATTATATAAATTTGCGCATCCAGTGATTCCGTATCACAAGTAGTTCTTCCCGTCAATCAATTTGGCTAGGTTTTCGTGCAAATCATCTATAAGTTGAGTATCCAATAATTCCATATCGCTACCACTTCTTAAGATTGCATAGCAATCATTAGGAAAATCTCATATCGAATCATCTTATGAGTTCGAGCCTTTGGTGATTTCAAACCTCTAACAATTCTCCTCATCAATCAACCAATTTCAATTGGTTAGATTCTTGTGCTGATAACGTATTATAAAATTACTACTATAATATAACTATAGAAGCATGTAGTAGATAAGTAATAAAAGAAGAATACAATAATAAGAGATTAGAGAGAAAATAGAGATAAGCCTTTGCACTCTTTCATTCATCTTATTTCTTCACCTTAGCCTCTTATATATATATATATATAAGCTGCTAAATTTAGGAGAAATTGGAAAGGACTATTCCGGCATCATCGAATTGGCTTACAATTATAGAGTACAAGACTTAAAGAGTCATACTAATTACATAGGAAATAAAGGGGGTAATGGGGTAGATGAAAGACTATAGAATGATAGGATCATAAGTAGTGAGAGTTAGATAATATGGAAAGACATTCACAATATCTTCATAACAAAGAAGCATATTTTAAAAAAACATAAAATAGAAAAGTCAAATGGATAAAAATCATTCACACCCCTCCAATTTTTGTAAAGTTTCACCTACACGCCATCAACTATCCTCTTGATTGGGTTCATCAACTATCTATCTGGGAAATGGAAAAGTTAAGAGACTTATGGACATTCATAACAATTATTAATTTGTTCTGGTAATCAATCACTTCATTTATATCATCATCCTAATTATCCTATCCTTTAAACTACCCCTTTATGTCATTTACTCCATAAACTTTTGGAGTCTTGTAACCTTTAGATATAAGCTTATAAATAGATGAAATGAGATGAATGAAAGGGAGGAAAAGCTTATCTCTATTTCTCTCTTATTCTTGTTCTTGTATTTTATACTTTATCTTACTACATGCTTTTATTGTTATAGTTTATAGTAATTTTATAACATGTTATCAGCACGAGACTCTAGCCAACTAAGGATGGTTGATTTACGAGGAGAACTGGTAGTAGTCTTGAATCACCAAAGGCTCAAACCTTAGGATGATTCAGTATGAGATTTTCCTAATGATTGCTATGCAATCTTGAGGTATGTATTATTTAAATATAATATATATTTGCATAATTCACACAACTGCGACCCATAAAAAAAAAATTATATTTTGATTTATATTTTTTATTTACCTTTTTTTTTGGTGAATTGAATCATTTTGAAAGAATTTTAAAAGTTCTCGATCTCTCCCAATAAATACTTGCTCATATACTATTGTAGTGATTTTCACCTGTGAAAGTGGATAATCATAATTATATATGATACTTTGATATTTTCTACTTGCATAGTTATGCTATGGTTTATATTACAATAAATAATGTTTTGATATTTTATGTTTGCATATGTATGTATTTTCTCTCATAGTTGAAAAATACAATTGAAATAGTAGTGCTGAAATTTGGGCACTTGAATATAAAATATTAATTAAATTCAAAAGTGATATATGATCACTTAAGTGAAAAATATCAATGTCTTGTTGACAAATTTGAAAGAGAAATATATGATCATTTGATTGTAAAGTATCAATCTGTCCCATCGACAAATTTGAAATAGAGATTATTTTGATTATTTTATTTAATATACTTAATTTCTGACCAAATTAATGAGTTTTGTTGGGAACTCACAAGTTTCGTTCAATAAAGCTGCTCCATTCCCTGAAGTAAATGTGAGAGTTATGTATCCCTATTATGCGTGAAATAATCCATTTTCCGAAGTAAAAGGGAGAATCATGAATTCCTACAATACATAAATGTTACATTTCCTGAAGTAAATGTGAAAATCATGAGTTCATATAATACATAAATTTTCTATTTCCTGAAGTAATGCACAAAATCGCAGTCGGGCTTTATGTTAACTATTGTAATCATAATTATAGAAATATAATATGTTGAATTCACCACCGGAAGTGAAAGATTAATCATACACCAGAAGTGCAAAATCATAGCAAAAGTGGAAGAGAAAGAATTGTGACAAGAAAGATGAAAGTGAAAAGAAATTTAGATAACAAATGTTATCGTTGTGGTATGAAAGACCATTGGTCATGGATGTACCTGTCATACACCAAAATATATAACTATCATCTATCAAGAATCTAAAAAAAAAAAAAAAAAAAAAAAGGACAAAAGATAAAGTAAATTTTTATATGCAATGATGTTGTGAATTTTTTTTTTTTAATTATGCACCCTGAAGGTGACAATATTAAAAATGCCTAATAAGAAATTTCTTTCTTGTTTGTTTTGATGTATTTAATTTTAATTTATGTTTTCAGATATAATATTTGTTTATTAATTTATGGTTTTAATCTTTCTTTTATTTATAAATATTATACTGAAATAAATACATCACTTAGAATTTTAATTTTGTGATAAAAGTAGACATTGCACTGATCAATCATAAAATATTATGTGCAGAAGACAGTGCTACAATATATTACAAATAGGAATAAAAAATAATTAATGTTCTTATCTAATAATGTCATAAACTATTGTTAGTACTATATTTTTGGTGGTACAAATTATTAAAAGCTCCAAAAGAGTAACTATCATTTTACCTGGGGAAACAAAATATTGCACCTGATAATGCATTATTTTTAAAGTTCCAAAGAAATCTATTGAGATTTCTAAAGATATTCGCTGAAATGTATATCATATTGCTAATAAAAATAAAGGTGATAATAAATAGTTGTACATTACAAGTACTATTTATGAAAAGAAACTTTTATTGCAAAAGTTACCTTCTTATTCCTTCAGGCTATACTACACAGATATTACTGCAATTGAAATTTATGCAACAGTAAACCAGAAGTTTGCTAATGAGTTTATTATGGCACAGCCGGTTAGGCCATCCCGGTTCTATAATGATGCGAATAAAATAGAGAATTCATTGAAAGGACGGAAGACTTTTCAATCCAATGAATTCTCATGCAATGCTTGTTCTCAAGGCAAACTGATTGTAAAGGCATTACCTGTGAAAATTTGTACCGAATCTCCTGAACTAATAGAACATATATACGATGATATATTTGTGGGCTTGTTTCACCCACCGTATAGACCATTTAGTTATTTTATAATTTTGATTGATTCATCAACCAAATTGTCGCATTACGTTCATTATTAAAAATCGCAATCTGGAGTTTAAAAATTACTTGCGGAGATAATTCGGTTATGAGTTTTCTTTCTATTTAAATAATTATTGCATGTCTTTGGAATAAGTGTAGAATATCCTGTTGTTTATATTCACACAAGAAACGGTCTAGTAGAATCGTTTCATTATATGCATTAACTTATTACATGACCATTGTTTTTTAGAATGGAACTCTCAAATATATATTTGGGGGCATGCTATATTGCATGTTGCAATATTTGTTTGTATCAGGCTAATAAATTTTAATGAATTTTTTTCCCAACAAATGGTTTTGGTCAGAAGCCAAAATATTTCTGATCTGATAATTTTCTGGATGTGCGGCTTATATTATGATTGCTCCACCACAACGCATAAAGATGAGTCCTCAAAGGAGGTTAGAAATAAATGTTGGGCATGAATATCCACTATAAAATATCTTAAGACTAAAATTGGAGATTTATACACTACTCATTTTACTGACTGTTATTTTGATAAGTCAATTTTCCCAATATCAGGGGGAGAAAAGTACGTAGCCAATTAAGAAAATTATTTTGAGTGAATTATCAATGATCCTCGTATAAAATTATATAAACCTGAAGTTCAAAAGATAATTCATTTACAATTTGCATTTGCCTGATTTTTTTTTTCCTGACCTCAAAGAAAAAAGTGTGACTGAATTACACATATTGGCTACTAATGCTCCAATTAAAATTGATGTCCATGAAGGACCTTCTACCACTAATAAATAATTAAAGGCAACATCAAAGTGTGGTAGACTAATCGATTCCAAAATAAAAGTCCTCGAGAAAAAAGGAGCAAGTGATAAAAATGGCATGGCGTTATATATCCCTGAAGAATTTTCAAGATTAAAAAACTCTTGAAGAGTGTTCTCAGCATGACAGATAATAAGCTTCTGGAGCTCAGGTACCTAAAAGTTTTTTATAATAATGAGATCTCAATTGTGTCATGTTTGACTACTAAATATGGAACAAAGTTATGAACAATCGACGTCGATGATAAAATTGCTTATGCTGCAGTAGTTGCCATTATGAATGAAAACGAGGATCATTAATTTGGGCCTTTGAATAAATGTCGACATAGAAATTATTTCCCAAGAAAAATAAAGGAAATGAAAAGACGTAATTCTAGTAGAATTGAATTCAATGTTTCAAAGAGAAGTCTTTGAGTGAATAATTCACACACCTGAAGATGTGTAACTTGTGAGTCATAAATAAATATTTGTGAAAAGCAAAATTAAACAATGAATTGACACAATTTATCGCACAAGTTTTTTTCTTGAAGAAAATGTATTGATTATGGGGCGGCATAATCTCATGTGGTGGATGCAGTAATTATTGTTACTTGATTTATCTGGCAGCAAGGTAAAATTTAAAATGCGTTTTATGGATGTCATGACAGCCTATTGGAATGACTAATGAAAATCTTTGAAAGATTTAATTGCCCTGAAGGCACGATACAATTTATTGCGATATTTATTATATTAAATTGTGTAGAGCTTTATATTTATGTTTTATTGAGAGATACGAATCCCAAATTTATATTGGTCATTTTACTTATATCTCCTGAAGAGACTCAAACTATTATTGATTATTTAAAAATTATTTTTGAATTGAAACTCCTGAAGAGAATCAAAATGTTATTGAATATTTGAAATATAAGTTTGAAATAAAATATTTTGAAAAAGACATTTTTTTTTTTTTTTTGTCTTGGTTCAAATTTGAGCACTTAGAGAATGACATCTCTTTGCATCAATCTTCTTGTACCACTAAAGTGTTGAAACACTTCTATATGAATAAAGTACATACTTTGAGCAAAGTTATGATTGTAATATCACTTGATGTGCATAAAGATCCATTTCGTCATCGTGAGGGTGATGAAAATTTGCTTGGTCTAGAAGTACCATATTTTTAAGGATATCGAAACAAAAATATTGTATCTTGCAAGTCGTTCAAATGTTTTATGCTTGCAAGTCATGACCCACATATGTTTCCTTGGCTTGAAAGAATGATAAATATGGTTTTTATTTTTTGTTTCAAAATACACAAGGATGATCTTACACATTATTCAGATGTTAGATATTTTACTGATCCTTTATAATACTCAGTCAAGCTAGCTATTTGCTTTCGTGCAGTGGTACAACTTTTTCTGGGCGCTAAATTTATGAAGGAAATCATAGCTGCTACTTCTTATAATGCACGCCGAGAGCATTTTTTGCTAAGATCAGTAATACATTATATTCAGGAATAAAGTGATTTGCTCTCAGATTTTCGGAGAGTTCCCACTCTTTTGTTTGAAGAAAATACTATATTGCACAGTTGAAAAAATGGTACATTAAAGATTTAAGAAGATCAGGATGCAACGATGGAACTATATCAAATTATGTGCTCAAGAGGGGGAGTTACCCACTGTACTCTTTTTCCTTAACCAAGTTTTTTTTTGCCACTGGATTTTTATTGGTAAGGTTTTTTAACGAGGCAGTGGAGTACAAAGAAAATGTACTCTTTTTTTCTTCACTAGGTTTTTTCCACTGGGTTTTCCTAGTAAGGTTATTATGAATATTTTGTTATGAATGTCCATAAGTCTCTTAACTTTTCCACTTCCGATCATCCTATTATCCTGTCATTTACGCTACCCCTTTATGTCGTTTACTCCATAAACTTTTGGAGTCTTGTAACCTTTACATATAAGCTTATAAATAGATGAAATGAGATGAATGAAAGGGAGGAAAAGCTGTACTACTATATTCTCTCTAATCTCTTGTATTATCATTTTGTTATCTTATCCTACTACATGTTTTTATAGTTATACTTTGTAATAATAATAATAATAATAATAATAATAATAACACCTTTGTAAATACTTCATCCGTTCCACTTAAAGAGTTCACTTTGAAAACTGTACAACTTATTATGGGTTATGAGATATAACATCTAAAATAAGTAATAATTTTCATTGATATCCTTACTTTATAAGTGAAGGTTAATTGTGAACCACACATTTTTATATTATTAAATGTATGTAATGTAAACAAATTCAAAATTATATATATATATATATTTGGAAATGGACTCGATTAATATACCTTCAAAAGCGGGGACTGATTCCCCTTTGATACTCCGATGCTTAAGTAAAGCGAAATTTTGGGCGCAATATGATTAGGGTTGTAGAGTATTTTTTGTACCTTAGTACAAGGGTTTGACCTTGTATTTATAGCTGATTTACCTTGCGTGACAAGGTAAGAGAATCCAATTAGAATTATACCATATTCGGCATACGGAAATTAGGGTCCACTACTACAAAAAGGGGCTGTAATGGCGGTTATTAAGGGCTTTTAACGGCGGTTTTTAGCATTTTGAACCGCCATCTATCTGGCAGCCGTAGTAAGTTAGCGGACTTTCTACGGCGGTTCATGGTTGAACAGCCGTAGAAAGTGTAACTTTCTACTGCGGTCCAACGTTGAACCGCCGTAGAAAGTAACACTTTCTACAGCAGTTCAACCATGAACCGCCGTAGAAAGTGCTACTTTCTACGGCGGTCCAACGGTTGGACCGCAGTAGAAATTGGCCACTTTTTACACCCGAACCGCATTAAAAGCATTAAAAACCTGCTGCTAAAACTTGGTTTAAAGCAAAACCTGCTGCTAAAAATTGAAATTTTATACAAATATCACCAATATACAAATTGAAATCGCTTTTATAATATAAAATATCCAAAAAATATTTGTACAACTCTAATATGAGAAAATTTAATTAGTATCCTTCAACTACGGCGGATGCTCCAAAATATAACTAGCGCATATTTTTCGCACTGCATCTATATCCACATTGCTTAATGGAGTGCGGTCGAGCTTAAAGTGCTGCAACAGAATTTTTGAAATTAAAAAGTAACCGAGTAGCAAAATGAAATACAGTCAATTAAGTAAATTATGAGAAATATTTACCTTTTCAAGTGCCAATGTGGATGATTTCATTGCTATTTGGTACATGTAGTGCATTACATAGCACCCACACTCCCAATTGCTCGTTTGCTTTTTATGCTAATGAATATTAATATACGAGTTAGTAATTAATTATAATATTCATATAACTTCATTCATATTAATCTAATTAATTAAATGACTAGGACAAAACTAATTTCTACTGATCGAAAAGGCAATTGCATGCATATATTAACTAACCTACAGTACTGGACTCACGGATTGCATGCATAAATCAAATACCTCAATAAATAACGTGACTAACTAATATATTAATTGACTAACACTACTAACTTATGCTACTAGACTCACGGATTTAATAAGAACCAATTTTGCATATGCACAACGTTGAGTAAAAAATTTAATAAGAACCAATTTTACCTTAACTACTATCCACGAAGGTTGCATATGCACATTTCTGGGCAATCCTAAGAAAGCTTGATAGTTAAACATCACCCTATAAAAATGAAAGCGGAACGAAAATAATTAGCAACATATGGATATATAGGCATCCTAACAGTTGTTAATATATATAACTCACTCGTCTATAAGCACCACCGCCTCCTCTTTCTGTGGATTTTGAAAAGAATCAAGCCAGTAGACAACCTTTTCTATCGGTCTAATGGCTATTAGCATCCAATGTTCACTGCAAACGAAAAATTTAATGACGTCAGATCTTTAAATCAGTGCCGATTAAATATTAGAGAAGCGCTTACAGTGTCACTTACCCCTGAAGATAAGGCACCAGATAATTTCTTTATTCCGATCCTTCAAGTTTCGCGCAATGTAGTTTACCCTATCTTCATACTCATTTCCTATGGGTGTGACATGATCAGCCGAGAGGAAACCTATCCCCTTTCTCCCATTCCTTTCAACTAACTCATGTAAAGCTCTAAAGAATTTACAAAAAGGGCTTCATTGATTAGTCTAGGCACATGGAATGCATACTATATATAACAATAATCAGAAATAGGTTATAAAATTAAGTGGAAACTCACTGGGTGAACAACTGCATCAAAGTGTTTGAGACCTGGCTTTCTCTGGTCAATAAGTCTACGAGATCCTCTCGATCCATCGCAATATGGTGCTCCACACCTATGACTTCTCTTGTCATTTGAAAGAAGAAGCCATTGAAGTCCGAATCTTTCTCCATTCGGAGCTGTAACTCTTGCAATGGATCAGATGTCGACGAGGATGACATCTCAATCGGAACCGTCGCCGAAAGAGATTTTATATCATCCATATAATTCATCCGGCCTTTTTTCTTTTGGGCACTTTTATCCACCTAACATCATTTGAAATAACATTAAATATACAAAACGGTATTAAGTAATTCACAAATAAATGAAAGAATATACCTGTGTTACCGGATCCGGCTGAATAATTTCAATCAACTGTATAGGCCATTCCACGAAAAAGGATCTGGCCATTCCCACAGTTGCAGCCTCTTCCTCAGGAAATGGTAGCGGGGCAAAGTCATCATAGCAAATTTTAATTGTGACCCTCGCGCAACCTTTCCTAACCTCGCGCCCGTGGTGCTTGCTTTGCTTATAAATATTTCCCTTTGCCACAAGCTTACGCCGCTTTTGCGAATCCTCAGAGATGAACAGATGGCATTCACACCCGTCCTGAGATAATAGGCAAGCGAATGAACATTAATCAACTATTAAGTCTAAATTAACAAAGCACTGTAATAATGAAAAAAAAAAATTGAAGAAGAAAGTTGCCGTCTAAACAAGTATTCACTTGAAACCAATCCAAGGAATTATTCAAAGCCTAAAACATGTTCTATACATCAAGATATATCTTAGGGTTATGAGTTTCAAGCCTCCTAAAATACCTTTCTCTTTTCTTTCCTTTTGAAGGTGATGAGTGTGTCATATGCATGCACTGAATTTAATTTAGTTTTAAAAATACCACGTGTATTCTATGAAAATATACATATTAATTTTATTTACCTTGTATTCGCCTAAAGCACCCCCGTCAGAGGCTTTGATCAGGTCCGTAGGTGAAACATGTAGCATCTCCAACTCGGGCAAACTTGTAGGATCAAAGGAGAAACAGGGCTCACAGGGGAAACAGGGACCGCTTCGGAGGTCTCTGGGTGCAAGTTCTCAGCTTTGGCACTATTGATGACGGTGGCTTTTAATGTATCATAGTCGGTTCCCATCTTACCACATATAAACCCAACCATCATCTTCAGATGTGTCTGACATTCATCGAGTTGGGCAGTGGTTTTCTGAAGCTGTCGCTTAGTTAAATCAAGTTCATCTTTAAGCGACGGCCTTGTTTTCTGTGGGAAAACCTCTGTGATACGTGCCCTGGTAGAATGGCCGCGATAACGACCGGGGTGATCGGGCTTTCCCGTTGCAATGACAAGAATGTCATTCCTACCCTCTGCAACGGTCTCCCCTTGGGACTCGCGGGAACATAGATTTTCCTACACATTTTGCCAAATATAGGAAATGTAAATAGATCAATTAAATATAAATAAATACACATATACACAGATTAATCATTTATGTATATAAATTTTAAATATAAAATTGATAACCATAATTATAAAATATAAATAAATACACATATATACAAATTAATCATTTATTTACTTTACAGTGATAACTAGATAATTATAATTGCAATATAAACATTTAATGACAACCAAATTATTAATTAGCATTTCATCATAGATATCTAGTAATAAATAATCAATTATAATAAAAAATATATACACAGAGACTTTAAATATTAAAAATATTAAAGAAAAAATAAGGAAAAATGGACAGTTCCGTAAAAAGGAAAAAAAAATTTAAAAAAAGGAAAAATGTGCAGCTCGGCTTCAGGTAGAATAATATTACTAGAGAAAAATAATGAAAAGAAATGGGCCAAAAGTAAAGGGAAAGGGTTTTATCTCTATTCCGCCTAGAGTGTGTTCAAATTTGATTTTTATTTTTTGTACTACTCTTAAGTAAAAGAACGATGTCTTACTTAAAAGTTAAATATAGTTTTAATATATGCGTAGCTTAAAGAACTGAAACATAAGAAAATGTATGGTGCAAAACTTACAATTTCCATCCCTACACGCCCAGCCTCTGGCGTGAAGTATTCCCCTTTTTTGTTTGTGTGGGCCTGTCTCCAAAGTAGATGACGGCCTGGCACTGAATAAGAATCTTCGCCTTCTTCTTCGGACTGACCCTCCTCTGAAGGCTTCTTCCCGGATGCAATCACCGCCTCGTCATGCAACTGCTTCTTCAGCAGTCGGTAGCCACCGCGAGATAAATTATGGTAGAAAGCATTTAAAGTGGCATTCTTTTGCGCTTTTCCACGAATTGCCTAGAGAGAAATATAATGAAAAATTATTATCCATAAACTGAGCAATTTCAAATATCCAAAAAGAAGAAGGAAATCAATTTTAAAAAATATACCTGCCATTCTTCTGTCTCGCGGCTAGCCTTGAACTTAATCCATGTCTCCCTAGGGAGATATTTATATTCCAAGCATGGGTCCTTACCCTTCAAGGCACCATGTACATATCTCCCTAAATAGGATTTCCAATCTTTCCACCGTTTACCGGCATAAGAAATCCACTTTGTTTCGAGTTCTTCGGTTGACTCAAAAACAAATAATGCCTACAGTGAAAATTAGGAGTAAAAATTTAGGTAAATTTGGGTTCATTTGTATGAAAGAAGAAACAAACAATGCATTATAATTAAAGAAAATACCCGTATTTCCATCCACACTCTCTTCTTGATCTCCTCGGGAACTTTGGGCCATGATTCATATTCCACTATGTCCACTTTGCTCCGGGCCGTATATGCCACAAAGGTAATCCACTTTGCATGATACTTTTTAGGCTCGAGCTCGGAATCAAAAGAAATGTCAAGAGTTTTCCCCTTCGTTCGCATTTCCAATAGATCATTGCAATTTGTGGGCCCTCTACCTCTACTAGATGTAGTAGAAGAACCATCTCCATTGCCATTACCCTCATCACTATGCTCCGTATTGCTTTTTCTTTTTCGGGCCATTGAAAGTACCTTAAACTTCATGTACATAGAAAGAGAATTCAATATAACATATATGCAATTAAAGAAAAGCTTTAATGTCAAATACAAGAATGCTTGTAATGTGAAAAAAAAAGGCAATGTACATTCGCAAAATTCACTCCTAAAAATACACAATTACCATTATCCAAATTAAACCAAATGAGGGCCAAAAAAAGTGGACTTATAAAGGGTACCATTGATAAAGTACTTCACATTTCACAACCAACAACTAATGAGAACAATCATTCATTTCTAATAAAGGAAAAAGCCAAAATTTAGTGAGGAATGTAAAAGATTCAAGGAGGAGTACTTCAATCCAAAAAAATACTCTCCTTCCCTAAAGCAATAGAAATACTTTGTGATTTCGCAATAAAGAATCATTACATTGATGCAAAGATAGCCTCACTTTCAATATATTAGTTGCATTCATGACATTAAACCAAGGGAGGAACACACCTTCAACTCAACCACAAAGCATTACCCTCCTTTCCACTAAAGAAGAAACATACATCGCAAAAGATAAACATTTAAGGAGAAGTGATATTTCAAACTCTACATTCATGAAAAAAAATCCCCTTCATCAAGGAGAACCCTCACAAAGCATATTTCACGCTTTTGAAACAAAGATAAGGGAAAGCTAAGAGGAGATAGTGATATTTGCAATACACAATTACCATTATCCAAATTAAACCAAATGAGGGCCAAAAAAGTGGACTTATAAAGGGTACCATTGCTAAAGTACTTCACATTTCACAACCAACAACTAATGAGAACAATCATTAATTTCTACTAAAGGAATAAAACCAAAATTTAGTGAGGAAGGTCAAAGCTTCAAGGGTTAGTACTTCACTCCTAAAAAATACTCTCCTTCCCTAAAGGTACTTAGTGCTTGTGCAATAAAAAATGCTTCACATTCATGCAAAGATATCTTTACTTTCAACATATAAGGGGCTTTGAAGACATTGAAACAAGGGATCCCCAAAGAAAGAACCCTATAAAGATTAAATTCCAAAGTGGAATCAACAACAATGCATTTTCCTCATTATCACTAAAGGAGGAACACTAAATCGAATAAGAACCGAAATCAAACACCTTGAAAAAAAATTAATCAAGCAAAACCGAAATAAACATTTGAGTTTCTCATATTCATACACTAAACCCGAATTTCAAAGGGTACCTAATGGAACATTAATCAAAACCCTAGGTTCTCAACTTATGTAGGACAAAACACTCAATTCAACAACCAAACCAATGCAACAAACAATCAATAAATCCAAAAGCATTCCAATCATTCATCACAAGATTAAAACCGAAATCAACCATAAATATCAACCCAAAAAACCCTAGTGCAATGGGAAGCATTTACAAAATGTAAGGTCACATTGCAAAAGTTTTAAAATGGAAGCATAGAAGGTGGAACCTTTTGTGTGCACTCCTACAACCAAGCCCGAACTATAGGAGGGGGGAAATGGAGAAATGCAAGCCGGGAAAGTGAAGGATCGGCTGCGATGGTGCCCTTGCTGCAGCCGACGGTAGCGCGGGAAAGTGACCGAGCTCGCCGGCGACGGGAGAAGGCGCGAAGAAGCCGAACAGCCGCGGGAGAGAAGGTTCGGGAAACAGGGGAAATGCAGGGGAAAAAAGGGGAGAAGAGGGGAAGAGAATGAGGGAGGAAAGGAAAGTTCAAAAAATTTGAACTTTTATTTTGGACCGGCTCGTCGGTTCAACGGCGGTTCAACCGCGAACCGCCGTTGAACCAACTTTCTACTGCGGTTCACGAGTGAACCGCCGTTGAAAGTGGACTTTCAACGGCGGTTCACTCGTGAACCGCAGGGATTCTTCTTTCAACGGCGGTTCGCGGTTGAACCGCCGTTGAAAGGTCTCCTCGTTTTTCATAGGGGAAAAAATTGGAGCCAATTCCCGCGCGGGCATATTTTAATAATAAATTTTTTTTTTCCATTTTCAAAAAACTAAGCCCACAATTTTGTAAATATAATAATACATACCCAGATTGTGTATATTTATTAATTATGTACACAATCTCGACTTTTATGAACCATTTCATAATTAAATTTCAAATTTTCCATTGAACAATATATTTGCATTTCAATTTCCCGTGCTACTACACGTACAATAATTATAGGTCAAATATAAAAATTAATAAATGTCGTAAATTTACATGTAAGAGAAGATAAAGTAATAAGCTTCATTATGTTCCCTAAAATTTTTACTTTTTCGACTTGGGCGAACGGGATAAAATAATCAAATCCACAAATGCATTAGGTACGTATAGTAATATAAAAACTAATATTGGTTAAGTGGCCGAATAAAAAATTAAATACTTATATACTGGATTTCATTACCTTACATCCATATATATATATATATATAAACATCTTCCTATTTTCTTCTTTCCCCTCTTGTACCATTTGCATTTAATTTCGCGTGCTACTACACGTACAATAATTATAGGTTAAAGATAAAAATTAATAAATTTCGTAAATGTACATGTAAGAGTCGATAAAGTAATAAGCTTCATTATCTTCCCTAAAATTTCTACTTTTTCGACTTGGGCGAACGGGATAAAAAAATCAAATCCACAAATGCATTAGGTACGTATAGTATATATATATATATATATATATATATACATCTACATCTCCTCTTTCTCCTTTCCCCTCTTGCACATCATCCAACTCTCTCCTCTCTGCTCTCGATCTCTTGTAAATTTCCACTACATAAATAAAATGTTTTCATTCGAAGAATTGAAGACTTGAAGACAACTTTTATAATTAAGTCTTATATATATATATATATATATAACGTATTTTGAAAAAAATGGAGGTTTACGTGAAAACTCTGACGGGGAAGACCATCATCCTCGAGGTCGAATCCTGCGACCCAATTGAGAATGTCAAGGCAAAAATCCAGGAAAAGGGTGGCGCTTCACTATCTATTTCAATCTTAAGCGTCACCGCGGTTAATTTATGAAAATTGGGAAAAAAAACTTAATAGGGAGTAGGGTTTAGGGTTTAGGGTTTAGGGTTTAGGGTTTAGAAAATGATATAAAAATAGAAAATTCATGCGTAGCGCGGGAATTGGCTCCAAAAACTACTTTTCTACGGCGGTTCAACCGAGAACCGCCGTAGAAAATACTTTCTACGGCGGTTCAAACATGAACCGCCGTAGAAAGTTTGCTTTCTACGGCGGTTCAAGGTTGAACCGCCGTAGAAAAATAGTTTTTGGAGCCAATTCCCGCGCTACGCATGAATTTTCTATTTTTATACCAAATTCAAAATACGTTATATATATATATATATATATATAGAATTAATTATAAAAGTTGTCTTAAAGTCTTCAATTCTTCAAATGAAAACATTTTATTTATGTAGTGGAAATTTACAAGAGATCGAGAGCAGAGAGGAGAGAGTTGGATGATGTGCATCAAGAGGGGAAAGGAGAAAAGAGAAAGATGTTTATATATATATATATATATATGTATAAACATATATATATATGTTTATATATGTATATAAGGTAATGAAATCCAGTAACTATTTAATTTTTTTGAGGCCACTTAACAAATATTAATTTTTATATTACTATACGTACCTAATGCATTTGTGGATTTGATTATTTTATCCCGTTCGCCCAAGTCGAAAAAGTAGAAATTTTAGGGAACATAATGAAGCTTATTACTTTATCGTCTCTTACATGTAAATTTACGAAATTTATTAATTTTTATATTTGACCTATAATTATTGTACGTGTAGTAGCACGGAAATTTAAATGCAAATATATGGTTCAATGGAAAATTTGAAATTTAATTATGAAATGGTTCATAAAAGTCGAGATTGTGTACATAATTAATAAATATACACAATCTGGGTATGTATTATTATATTTACAAAATTGTGGGCTTAGTTTTTTGAAAATGGAAAAAAAAATTAATATTAAAATATGCCCGCGCGGGAATTGGCTCCAATTTTTTACGAGGAGACCTTTCAACGGCGGTTCAACCGCGAACCGCCGTTGAAAGAAGAATCCACTGCGGTTCACTCGTGAACCGCAGTGGAAAGTTGGTTCAACGGCGGTTCGCGGTTGAACCGCCGTTGAACCGACGACCCGGTCGAAGTTCAAATCAAATTTGAACTTAGACATTTTCCTTTCATTTTCCCTAAGTCTCTTCCCCTTCTTCTCCCCTTTTTTCCCCTGCTTCTCCCCTGTTTCCCCCTCCCTTCAACCGCGGCTGTTCGGTCCATTCTCCTCCTCTCCCGTCGCCGGCGCAACCGAGGCACCTTCTAGTTTTTTCAAGTTCATATAAAATATATTTTGAATAATCAATTTGCAAAATAATAAAGCATTATTAATCGATAAACGAATAATTAATTCATTTATCGGTCAATACCCAACCTCGCTAAATGAATTTCTTTTTTCCGAGGCACCGACAAGTAATTTATGAAGAGTTAAATATAAAATCAAAACAAAATGAACTACGTATAGCTTCCCCTGTAAATTTTACCAAAAGTACTACTCCTTGAAAAAAAAAAAAATAATACATGAAACATTTATTCATAAATGAAAAACAAGGAAATCAATTTGCCGGAAAATTTGACAAAGTCTCCCCTATAAATGTAACATACTCCCTGTCAAGGATATGCACATACTTAAATACTTCACTAAAATTCCAACTATTTCGAATAATACGGAATTCAGTTTCAAATCAATTCAGACAAAATCTCCCCTGCTTGTTTTTGACCAAAACACAAGTGCATCATAACATCAACACAGAAGCTTCACACAATTTCCAACAATAACATATTCATTTATAAACAGTTCCGCATATGAAGTCCCTTGAAATTTTGTCCCTTGATTGCGCGGCTTCATCCGAGTTGTGACCTGTTTCAATCCCACAGTACAAAGGATAAAAATAAATGTTGTTATAAATTTATGTCCACCTCTTTTCATTAAAATCAAAGAAACATATACAAATACACACACACAACATACACACCCACAGAAAAAAAAATTAATAAACACAAACAATATACCTGAAAATGATGCTTAACTTATTCTCTTTCTCTTATGGGACACTTGCTCCTCGAACCATAATCCTTCGCTGTGGTCATCACGAAGTATGTATTTATCAAGTTCCCTATCTTCCTCATCTGCTCTCGATTCAGGTAACCCACTAGAGAAAGGGCTAGCCTCATAAAGCCCTTCTTCTGTATCAATCCCTTCCACTCCGTGATGTTGTTTACCATGAAGAACAACAGACCAATGTTCGTCGCAAGGATCGGTGATATAAAAAACTTGTTTCGCCTGCGATGCAAGTATAAATGGTTCCCCTTGAAACCCTCCCGATTAAGGTTCACCAAGGTAAAACCCAATGGATCATCAGTTCGAACCCCACTATTGTTATCAACCCATTTGCAGCGAAATACAGCTACTTTGAAACAAACATAGTCAAGCTCCCAAATATCTTCGATCACCCCGTAATAAGCCATGTTTGCATACAATGGATTTTTATCCTTCCTGCTAGAAACATGTAAAGCCTCTGAGATTAATGTAACACCACTGTTTTGTGCCGTACTCTTCTCATCTTGTCTCTTAGTAGCAAATGAATATCCATTTATGTCATAGCATGAAAATGCTCGTACCGCAGGGCTGGGCCTAAACGCCAACCATTTCAATGTCTCCGAAACGTCTTTGCCCAGGACAGCATTACCAAACCAATAGACAAATGTCCGAATATGTTCATTGAGCACACGTTGATCCGTCCAAGCAGGATAAGACGTTCTTATTGAACGGATATGGTCTGTCACATAGGGCGCAACTTCTTCAGAATTGCGCAGAATGTAGAGATGCGCCTTCATCAATTCAACATTAGACGGCAAAAACATTTTTCCTCCCCTTGTGCCCATACCTGTAATCCTCCCATCGTGCCGATTCTTAGATATTCCAATGGATGCGGTCTCGGCCAAGTATTCAGTGCAAAACTCAATTACCTCCTCAGCTATATAACCTTCAACAATACTAGCATCAGGACGACAACGATTCTTAACATACCCCTTAAATACTTTCATATATCGCTCGAATGGGTACATCCATCTCAAATGAACAGGCCCGCAGATTTTTATCTCTCTAACCAAATGAATCACCAAATGCACCATAATATCAAAGAAGGCGGGTGGAAAATACATTTCTAATTGACAAAGGACAACAGTTATTTCATCTTGTAACTGATCAAGTCTTTCGCACGCGATAACCTTGCTACATATAGCATTGAAGAAGAAACAAAGTCTTGTTATACTGGACTTAACATGCTTGGGCAATATCGAGCGAATAGCTACAGGCAACAATTGTTGCATTAAGGCATGGCAATCATGAGACTTCAAACCAACCAGTTTTAAATCTTCCAAGGAAACAAATCTGCTTACATTTGAAGAATATCCGGATGGAACTTTGATGCTACGCAAACTTGAACACAGTTATTTTTTCTCTTTTCTGGACAAAGTGTGACAGGCAGGGGGTAGATATGTGCGTTGTCCTCGAAATTTGCTCTTATGTTCATATCAACCATATCAAGTCTCGCGTTATAACTATCCTTAGTTTTACCAGGGATGTTCAAGAGCGTACCTAACAGGCTTTCTCAAATATTTTTCTCAATATGCATAACATCGAGACAATGTCTGACATCCAAGTTCTCCCAGTATGAAAGTTCAAAAAATGTGGATTTTTTCTTCCAATAACCTGTATCATTATTGCTGGACTCCGAAGTTTTATCAAACTCCACATTAATGTCCGTCACACGAGCTTTCACCTCTGGCCCGCTCAAGGGTTCTGGAGCTTTTCTGAACTCTTGGAATCCATTGAATGCTCTTTTCATACGGCGATACGGATGAGTCTCGGGAAGAAATCTGCGATGCCCAAGGTATACTGTCTTCCTCCCATGTGCAAGCTGACAAAAATCTGTACTCTGCTCACATATTGGACATGCTTTATGCCCTTTAACAGAGTACCCAGACAAGTTTCCATAAGCAGGAAAATCATTAATGGTACAGAACAACATGGCACGTAATGTGAACATTTCTTCACGGTATGCATCAAACACAGGTGCGCCTTCATCCCATAACTTTTTCAAGTCTTCAATAAGAGGAGCAAGATACACATCGATGTCATTTCCTGGTTGCCGTGGGCCTGAAATCATTAGAGACATAAGTATGTACTTGCGCTTCATACACAAGTAAGGCGGCAAATTGTAAATAACCAACATCACCGGCCATGAGCTATGTGTGCTACTCAGACTGCCAAACGGGTTCATTCCATCAGTACACAAACCAAGCCTCAAATTTCTGGCTTCTCCCCCAAAAGAAGGATACATTGAATCAATTTTTTTCCACTGATCTGAGTCTGATGTATGCATTAGCACCTTGTCATCATCACTGGGAATACACCGATCTGAATGCCATGTCATTAGTTTTGCATCTTTTTCATTAGCGAACAACCGTTTAAATCTCGGTATTATAGGAAGATACCACATAACCTTAGCCGGCGACCCCTTCTTTTGCTCATCAGAACTGTCTTCAACCTCATCACACAGCTGCTTGTTTTTGTATCGTGGAGTTTTACACTTAGGACAAAGCAATAAATCCTTATACTCATTCCTGTAGAGGACGCAATCATTTGGGCAAGCGTGGATCTTCTTATACTCCATACCCATTGGACACAATATTTTTTTCGCCTCGTAAATTCGATCTGGAAGTTCATTATCTTCTGGGAGCATATCTTTCAATACCCTCAATAAGGCTGTAAAACTAGTATCTGACCACCCATTTGCCGCTTTCAAATTAAACAACTTTAAAACACTAGACAATCGTGTATATTTAGTGCAACCCTTGTATAGAGGCTTCTCATTGTCACCCAAAATGGAAGCAAGAACTTCCGGTTTATCAGCAAAATCCTCGGCCACATCCTCAATCATGGCATCTAATCGATCTCTAGTAATCGCATCATCTCCTTTTGCATGAGATTTTCTTTGCTCAAGTAAACCATCAATACTTTCACCATGCCAAATCCACAGTTTATAAGAAGGATCAAATCCGTGCCGATATAAATGGAATTTTATTGTATCTGAGTTATCAAACCGCGCACCATTTTTACAAGCTTTGCACGGACAATGGACGTACTTTGTATTCTTATAAATGAATTGAATGAAATTCTCAACTTCTCTCGCATAAGAATCGGAGGTCCGATCACCATACAACAAGATATTTCGATCCATGTGTAACTAACACCTTGAAATAATTAAAAATACCAAATAATAATTCAACAAACAATGTACAAAGTATCAAGTTGCATGCTTGTCTTAGCACATGCCATAATACTTATGTTACTCATATAATCAAAACTACTATAATACCTCAATGAAAAAAATAATGCATAAACAACACATGCGCAATAGACATAATCAAATGAAGAAGAAACTCTAAAATTTTCATTTATGCATTTCGTCAAACACATGAAATGCATAAAAAAATAATACACACTCTAAGTAGTGCTAATTATATGAACATCATCCATTAAAAATAAAACACTATAAATCAAATCACATCACCAAGAAACTACATAGTATAACTAAATAGGGTTCCACAATACTAAGGTTCACCATATACATGGAATATATGCAACTTTAATTTTCAGCCATCTACCATAAATAAAAATAAATTCTATAGGATGACATATCTAAAGTACAAGCATAAGCAATTACTGAGAAATTTTAGAAGTTTCTAACCTTTAGGTGGTAAATTTTAGCTCCAAATGACGATTCTTTACGTTCAACGTGCAAAACCGTAGTAGAAATTTGGAGAAGAACATTTTCGGCCGCGATATGGAAATACACGTTGTTATTTAGGTTTTAATACGTCAATACAACGGCGGAGAAAATTAAACCGCCGTAGAAAGGGATTTTCTACGGCGGTTGGGACAAACCGCCGTAGAAAGTGGAAGGCAGCCGCCGTGGAAAGTGTGGACTTTCTACGGCGGTTGCCTTACAACCGCCGTAGAAAGTCCACTTTCTACGGCGGTTGCCTTCCAACCGCCGTAGAAAGTCCACTTTCTACGGCGGTTGCCTTCCAACCGCCGTAGAAAGCCCCCTTTCTACGGCGGTTTGTCCCAACCGCCGTAGAAAGTCCGTTTCTACGGCGGTTAATATTTAAACCGCCGTAGAAAGACCCGTTCTACGGCGGTTCATTTTTAGACCGCCGTAGAAAGTCCGTATTTCTTTTATTACTGCGGTTTTCTATTTTTCGCCGTTAATCTGCAGCCGTTAAAGCTCTATTTTGTAGTAGTGGTCCTAACTGAAGTGGGCTATCTCTTTCCTTGTTTGATTTTGCTTAACATACGGGCGTATGAGTTTAGGCCGAGGAGTTCCTATCCCATGTACACTTATGAATGTTTATTTTATTTAGACAAGTTGACAATATTAAATTTTATTCTCTTTTTAGTTTCATAAAGTTATATTATTTTTGGAAAGAGTGATAGCAATTTAAATTTTTGAAAAAGAAGGGAAATAGTGTCAAATTACACATTTTTAATGAAAAAACTTAACATAAATATTAAGTGAAGTCTGTTCTAAAACCTCGTCCGAGAACTTGTATAGAGAAGGATTTCCCACGGCACATCAGTTCTTCCATACCAACTTAGCTGCCTGGTGCTGCTATTGGCATAACAATCGGTACACTATAGGTTGGCCTAACCCAATCCTCTTGTAGGGTTGGTTCTTCGCAGTTCTCCCTTTAACACCAACTGTAGATAGAAATCGAATTGTCTCATAGCATTGTAAACCTAACTCACGTACCACTTGAATTGCGCACAACCAAGCCCTTGGGACCTTCTTTAATCCGAGGTCTTGATGTCACTTACTGAAACTTCAAGAAGTGTGATTGACACTTTTTGAAACTTGGAGGGTTCTCAATGATTTTTATCCAAAGTCAAAGTATCCTATAAAATCATGGGGAAAAAGGTAACTATGTTATGAATATATTATGAATGTCCATTCACATTCCCGTAACTCCTACTACTCATGATCCTAGTTACCCCATGGTTTTTCATCTGCCAAATTGTTCTTCAACTACCCTATCATTCCCATTAGTATTTATGTAATTATTATTGTATGACCTTTCATATGGTTTTGTAACATTAATTCATGTAAGATACTTAAGTCTATAAATATAAGGCTTAAGTGGTGAAAAGAAAAGATAGAAAAGTCTACCACTATATTCTCTCTAATCTCTTGTCTTATCGTTTTGTTATCTTATACACTACATGTTTCTATAGTTACATTATAGTAGTCATTTTATAACAAACTAAGCTTATTTGATTTCATAAAATAATAGCTAGGCCACCCTCCAGTTTTTCATTGTAATAAGGCTTAATTATATTTCATCCCATGTGTTATCAATATTTTACCCCTTACCTCCCCGTGTTTAGGAAATTAACAATTTGTCCCCTATGTTTGACCATTGGCCAAAGGAATGGAAGTATTGAAATGGAAGGTGAACAAAGTGGGAGATAAAATGTTAGTTTGAGAAACATTAACGCATAAGGGTAAATTGTTAGTTAAGGGAATGGGGATAAAGAGGTCTAAATCAAAACTAGATGCAGATGCCACCACTCCATAAGCAGCAATAAGCAGTAAAGAGTATGGCCAGATACTAATCATGTAAAGGCAATCTCACATTCTAAACTTTGGTATACAATATATATTGAGCACAAGTTTAAATAATGGAACAGGTTTAGGAAAGGGAGGAGAAAAAATATTCTGAATTCTATATCCATTAGGGTGCGTTTGACACGGGAGAATGAGAATGGAAAGGCATCTCATATCGACATCATTAAAGCTAGCATGATGAAGCATACTGTTCGCATTATGTCTTATTATAGTATGTGTTTAGAGAATCGAAATTTATGTATTATCCAAATATATGATCTCAATGATAGTAGAAGCTGCTTTCATCCAAACAGAAATTCTCAAACAGAAATATCATCATAGACAAAAGTTACATGCAGATCTGGTCTGCTTAATCCAGTGGCCAAAATTGCCAGGTTTAATACCAATAGATGAAGGGAGTTTTGATAATCTCTGAGGACAACAAAGATGAGATTTTGAAACTTGATCATGTTCACAGGTTTATTAGTGACCAGCAATACGAATCCAAAAATGACAGAATATGTAAAAATTATTCAACAGGCTCTGAAAACAAATTTCAGAGATGATGCAAACAACAATAATGCCTTTATTCCAAGGAGAATCATATGGAAATTTTGAAATCCACCATTCCTGTAAACAGACATAACTTGGTTCATCTAGGTTAGGCGAAATAATCCTCTACTTTGCTTGGTTAGATTGAAATCGAAAGAGTACTATTTGTGATCATAGGGTTAAACTTTCTTTGGCATATTTCCCTATCTTAATCTTTCACAAATTCACATAAGTAGCTTATGATGGGAAGAGACTTAAGTTCATTTTACACATAGAAGTCAGATATGGTTCATGACAAAAAAAATACCACTGCATTACATTATATTAATATAAAAGTGAACCTCCAAAATTTTACGGCCCTCAGGTAGGTCGGCCAGACTGCCGGGCCTTGACCATCAACCTCAACTGAGTCAACTACATATTCCAGTTTCTATGTTTCTTCTATGATGTGATTTCAAGGGATCTCATGTTTGGAATGTCTTAGGAAAAGATGGATATAAGAAATTGTTAACGCATCTCTGCGAGCTTTGCCTTGATAACTGTGGCCTTGTCCAGCAACTGAGGCAATAATCGATCATTTTCTGGAACTTGTCGCTTTCAGGGAGGAACGAGTGAGTGAGAAGTATAATCCCCCTTGCAAATGCTTCAACTTTCATGATAATTATTTCTTCATCTGGTGAGTCCCTTTCCAACTTATTCATCACAATTCTCTTGAAATATTTAAGGTCATCAGTAAGGAATTGAATTTTATCCTTCTCATTAGCTACGGAGGTGTCACTACTATCCAATAAATGGGTTAAACATGACTCGGCCATGTAAAAGACAATCTTAAAATGCAACAGCAAAAGTGAGCGTTTTACCAACGGATAAGTGATGCTCTGGGAATGATGTAACTTGTGAAGCGAATCTATCCCCTCAGCGACTTCTTCAACGAGTACCAGACTGTGCACCACATATTTAGTTTTACATCTTTGCAGGCGTTATCTTTGCTGAATTCTCTCAGGCTTCTGAGAATCATATCCACATTGAAAAACTCGTTATCTCTGAAAAGCGTCGAGGGAGTGCGAGTGTTGAGTTGCTCTTTGAGAAAAAACCCCGCCTTGATAAGACAAAGCTTTGTACGCAGCTGCAGAGGATTTGGTCGCTTGGAGTAAGTCTCGTACCAAAGTAGTTCCTTATCAGCAGCCTCTCCAAGCACTGCCCGAATCTCCGCAAAGAAACTCTGCACATTGTCGCCGCCATCTTCAAGTTCAAGTTCAAGGGTACTGTTAACAAAAAGGGTAACCAGGGACTCCAGCTCCTGTCTAAGGTCGTCTGTACCAGAGCCACTACCGATAAAACAGCAGCAAATTGAGTCTAATACTAATCCATGGCCAAGTTTCGGAGGCTTTTTTTCGATTCTGAGGATCAATTGCAGAAGTGAGGATTTGAAGGATCAATCTCGTTATGCAAATCAACAAATGCAGTAGCCACAGCTTGTGGATCTTTCCCGTTGAACCAGAAATTACAAGAATAAACTGCAACCCTCCAAGCCACAAACGAAAGATGAACCCACAGATCATCCCTTTCCTTTTCATGATTACCATCGTATCCAGATAAAAGAACGTAAGTCCTGATCGTTTCCATCTCAGTAAAGAGGATATCGACTTTTTCGTTGAGAACAACGTTGCCAGCTTCCCTAAATGGCTGAATTGAGTTTTCTAAATTACAGAAAATCGAGACCCAGATTCTAGGATCGGGAGAGTGGGTTGTGAATTTCGACAAATCCTCGAGAGCTTCCCCGATACCGGGGTTTCGAAGCTCATCGGTCTTTCTCTGGCAGCCATCCAGAATAGTGAGCATTTCGCCAAGCCTTTTCGCGCTGTAGTATATTTTTCTGGATCATCATCACCGAAACTCAACTCCCTCCCAATATCATTTGCCACGCCATCGATTTTCCAGGCAATGGATTCGAACTCAGCTGCATCATCATCGTCGCTTCTGAAAATGATGTCCACAAACTCTATCAGGAACCACCAATCCCAACGAAGTTGACCTGCACTTTGAGAAAGAGAAGCGGATAGTTGATCATAGTTATGGAAGATTCGATCAAATAGTATCATCAGCCCTCCTGATTTCTCCTTGTTCTCCCGAAGAAGATAATCCAACCATTCCAATCTACAGCAAATCATCTCCCATATGTTGTCGGTGAGTTTGGTACCAATCTCCATGGCTCCCAGAATTCTAAGGAGAGAAAAAAAAAAAAAAAAAAAGAGTGAGTGACTACAACTTTTGCATAAAATATTCATAGAAAACGACCATCCCATCCATTCGTCCAGTGGCGGATCCAATTTATTTTGCAATTAAATAAATGTATTTAACAGTTAAAATTCCAAAATTCACAATTATAAAAACGGTAAAATGTATAGATATAAACAGCTACACTATTGTTTGGCAGTAGATGAAATATTATTATTGAAAACACCCACGAAAATATAGCACCGGTATTAACGTCAATCTCTAGCCTAAATTTAAAATCTTTAACTTTCCAATTTCAATTAATAAAATCACTTATGTAAATTCAATTTCAAAATCTATAGCCTAAATTTAACATCCCAAACTTTCTTAACTGATTATCTAGCTAAAATCCCTTATTTTAATTCAAATTAATGAATAACAAAAATGACTTAAATCTAAATTTCAATTCAACTCAAGTACTCAAATTGATTGAATAGTTTTTATAAATTTAAACTTGCGATTAACAAAATCAAAATAATAAACTTACCTCAAATTAAAATAGAAATGATCAATGGCCAAGTGACGAAATGAGAAAGAGCATGCAGTATGTGAAGTGTCAAGTTTGTTCTGTAAACTCTAGTCAAAGCATCTAATGGTGCAGTATTTGAACTTAGCACAATAATATGTGGAAGTTCAACCCCTTCTCTCTCAGTTTCAACGACCCCCACCCAAGAAAGATAAAAAAAAAAAAGCTTTGGTTGACTGCTGTGAGCAGAAGAAAAATCATTAATTAATAAACCCAAAGTGATGATTTCATTAAAAACAAAAAAAAATGAGACAAGTGGGAAGAGGCTGAAAAACAATTCATTTATTGTCAAATGTTCGCATCTTCCCATGTTATGTTATTCAGTCTTATTCTATTCATGAGTTTTTTCTGCTCTGCTGCATTTGGATGAACGCCATTTTGTCTCTTCACTTATGTTTCACCAGATGGGAACTAGAAAGCCTCCGGTTTATTCAGTTCAGTCCTTACCTAGGAGGGATCGGGGATATAAGAAAAAGAGGCCATAAATATTTTTTTTAAGAAATTGTTTTTTAAGAAACGTTTTTACAAGGGTAAATTTCTCAAAACTCTCATATCATTTACGAAAATTATCAATAACTCCCTATGGTTTAAAAAGTTACTAATGACCCCGTGTTTTTTCAAAATCCTTAACATTAGAAACTATCGTTATGTTTAACAGTCAAACTAAAAAGTCAACTATTTTTCGTAACTTTTTCAATGAAATGAGAAATTTATCCTTACAAAAAAGGCCACGTTTATCATTAATGCAAATGACATATTTACCCTTAATAAAAATAATAAGCAAATATAAACATTTTTATTTTGTATCCTTTTCTTTTTTACCGAATTTATTCTATATCTTTTAATTTCTTTTAAATACTTATAAATTTAATTTTTCTCCTTCTGCTTTAAATTAACCAAGGCTAAGAAATTTCTTTCCTTCTTTAAAATTTGGAATAATTTATTTTATAAATTAATATATTCTTTTGTATCACACTAAAATAATTCAGTTTTTTTTTTTAATAATAATAATGGGATTGAATACCTGTTGTATTAAATGCAAAAACTAAAAGAAAATAATATGCAAAAAAATTAAAATAAAATTAATATCACTTTCCATAATTTCATGATTTCCATACTTTCTTCTTTTCCTTTTATAAAATTTCAAATTTTATTTTATATTTTACTATTACTTTCTATAATTTCTTAATTTCATTTTTTTCTTCCATCAAATATCACCAATTTTCAGGCAGAAGCGGCTGCTTTGTTATTGGAGCTTTTGGCCTATCAGAGGTTGACTATCCAAGCTCTCATGGTAGGGACGGATTCACAGCTCCTTCTGGATGTCCTCTCTAAGGGGGTATGGTCTTGGTGGGCGTCACCAGCTTTGAAATAGATAGTTCGAGTTTCGGGTCTCCTTTTCGAATTTTACTTTCACCCATGTTTATTGGGAAGCAAACACGGTTGCGGATGCTATGGCTTGGTTTTCTTGGCATCTGTTATTTTGGCACAAGTATTTTTGGTTCTTTAAAAGATGCACGATTTTGTGGTTTTATCAGTTTAGATGCACAAAATTTTCCTTTTTTTCGGTTGTAGTTTTTTTTTTTTTTTTTTTTCCAATCCAAACTTTTTTAGCATTTGCATTTTTACATCTTTGTGATGCCAAGGTCAGGTTCATTTAGGTCCCTCTTGACTCCTCTCTTTTTTGCCCTGGCTTTTCTACTGCTATTAATAAAGGGTCACTATGCCCTCAACCACGTACTCGGCTATTAATTAATAAAATAGAAAAAGTCAAAAATATACCTAGGGCAAATGAAAATAAAAAAATTTTTAAAATTTTAATTTGGGTGTATGTTATCATTTATGGTTATAAACAGTGGCGGATATATATATATATATTTTTAATTTATTAATAATATACTGTGCCCCATTATTTTATCTAATTATAAATTTAAACATAAATAATATACAACATAACTAAATTGTATTAAGGTTATGAATATTTTTTTATAGTGTTAGTAAGATTCACAACATATAGCCAAATTATATTACTGTTATGATTATTTTTTTTCAATAATGA